>NGBS01001090.1:0-10282 GCA_002245135.1 Proteromonas lacertae
CACCACTTATTACAATCTTTATATTTATTAATATATTGATTTTCATTCCATAAATATACACCTTTAAAATAATTTATTAGCTGCAGGAAAAATGACATTATTTTAATTATGTCATGATTTGATATTGGCATCTGTTTTAATATTATTACTATCTATCACTCTACTACCATAAGCATAAACATTAGTGAATACATTCATATTTAATATTTTTAATATATTAAGAATTTATATAATGATCAGTTATTTATAGATTTCTTAACATATATATTAATGGGTAAGTTTAAAGATTGGTTAAAAAAATCAAAAATTTTATCAAATGCAGCAAAGTTAATACCATTTGCTGGACCAGCAATTGGTGATAGTATTGAGAATATGGGTTATGGTAGACGAAGAAGAAGAAGATCAACTAGAAGAACTACTACAAGAAGATGTCCTTTAAGAAGAAGAAAAACTAATGGAATCTCATTAACTATAAATTGTAGACAAGTAAAACAAAGAAGAAATGCAAGAAAAGCAAGAAGAGTAAGAACAACTAGAAGATATAGGTTTGCTAATGATGGTAGATTGATTAGATCAGCAGGTTTAGGTAGTTGGATAAAATCAGGAATAATAAAAGTTAAAGATTTTGTAACTTCTGACAAATTTAAAAATGGTATTGAAAAAGCAAAAGAGATTAATAGTGCATTGAGAGAGAAGAAGTATATAAGCAATATAGCAAGAAAAGCTCGTAATGTTGCTAATACATTAGGTTTTGATAAAGTTGCTGATGTAGCTGATAAAGTGTATAATACATCATCAAAATTCGGTTATGGTAAAGTTAGAGGTGGTTTAAGATATAAACAAAATGGTGCTGGTTTAAGAAAACTAATTGCAAGAAGAATGCCAGTTAGTAATGGTGCAGGTAAGAGAAGAAGAGTAAGAAGTATGCCTGTTAATAATGGTTTAACAAAACCTTGTGGATTTAATAAAAAAGGTATTTATAATCCACAACTTGATTTAGAAAACTTTTTAGCTTATAGTGTTAAGCATAAATAATAATAAAATATTATTATATATTATTCATTCATAAAATTCTTTTATAATTTTGTATTATAATAAAAAATGAATAGTAATAAAAATAAAAAAATAATAAGTACACGTGATTATTATCATAGCGATTCATCTGATGAAGATGATTATAATACACCTTTAGCACAAGATATGAGTAAAACTGATAGAGAAATTGCAGAGTTATTATATAGATTAAATAAAAGTGAAAGTGAATTAGATAATGATAAACCTGAGGTTAATGAATTAGATGATATTGATAATAATAATTATATACCAACAAGGCAATCAGTTAAAAAGAATATAAGACTGAGCGAAGAAGCTAGATTACAAAGAATTAAAAACTTAGAGAAAGCTAGAGCAACAAGAATGAAAAATTTATATGAGAAGAGAAGAAGAGAAAAAGCATTAGATAATTTAAATATTAAAGATGTAGAAAAAGATTTAGATGTTGATGAGACATGTACACTTGATACAGTTAAAAAACCTGTTAATAAAAAGAAAGTTATTAAAGTACCTGGCAGTGATGATCCATTTAGTATAGGTGATGATAAAAAAGATGGCTTAGAGCCAGTTCCAGAAGATGCTAAGATGCCTGGTGATGATGCAGTACTACCTATATATTAACTTTGATTAATATTAATATTAATTTTTATTATTAGATTTCTTTATGGTTTATATACATATATAATATGAGTAATAAAAAATCAAAAAATAAGCTATCTAAAAAGATGTCTAATTTATTAATGAAGCGAATATTAAAACGTATTAGACGAAGAGCAAAGGTAAAGAGATTCAATAAACATGTCAAAAAGAATAGTGAAGCAGAATTGATAAAGTATTATATGAATAGTGTAGAAAGAAATAAAGCAAGAGAAGAAGCTTTTAATGAATTTAATCAAAAAGAATATATGCAAAATGTAAATCAAAAAAGAACTGATAATATGAAAGAAGTGATGGAGCATATTATTAATAATATTCAAAATAATAGAAATCCTAATCAAAATAGACTAAAGAAAAACTTTAAAATATATCAAGATGCACTCAATCAAGGAAAAGCAACTGCAGCAGATGTAGATAAATATTTAGGACCTGTAGAACATTCAGTCATGATAGGTGATGAAATTTATCGTCATGATCCTAGATTTGTTTATGTAAGACGAAGATGAGGTCCAGGTGGTGGTGGAGGAGGTGGAGGTGGAGGAGGTGGAGGAGGTGGAGGAGGTGGAGGAGGTGGAGGTGTACCACCACCACCACCACCACCAGGAGGAGGTGGTGGTGGTGGAGGAGGTGGAGGAGGTGGAGGAGGTGGAGGAGGTGGAGGAGGTGGAGGAGGTGGAGGACCTCCACCTATAGTACCACCACCTAATATACCAGGTCCAGGACCAGGTGGTCCTCCACCAATACCTGGTGGAGGTAGAATTTATCTAATTCCAGGAGGTAATGGTGTTATATTACCAGGTAGAGGTCACCAATAGTACATCCACCACCAGGTAGAGGTCCACCAATAGTGAATCCACCACCACCAGGTAGAGGTCCACCAATAGTACATCCACCACCAGGTAGAGGTCCACCAATAGTGAATCCACCACCACCAGGTAGAGGTCCACCAATAGTGAATCCACCACCACCAGGTAGAGGTCCACCAATAGTACATCCACCACCACCAGGTAGAGGTCCACCAATAGTGAATCCACCACCACCAGGTAGAGGTCCACCAATAGTGAATCCACCACCACCAGGTAGAGGTCCACCAATAGTACATCCACCACCACCAGGTAGAGGTCCACCAATAGTACATCCACCACCAGGTAGAGGTCCACCAATAGTGAATCCACCACCACCAGGTAGAGGTCCACCAATAGTGAATCCACCACCACCAGGTAGAGGTCCACCAATAGTACATCCACCACCACCAGGTAGAGGTCCACCAATAGTGAATCCACCACCACCAGGTAGAGGTCCACCAATAGTGAATCCACCACCTAGAGTTCCAATAGTAAATCCACCACCATTAGTGAATCCACCATCACCTAATTCACCACTTATATCACCAGTTAATTCTCCTGTCAATTCACCTCATATTCAAATTAATGATGGTGGACATTATTTAAGAAATAGAGATGAAATTCATTTACCAGGAAGATTAAATGATTATTATGTAGATACAAGTGGTACAGGAGATAATTATAGATCAAGAGATGGAACAAGATTAGTAATTTCTCCTCAAAATAGTCCTAGGTATAGAAGAGATGTATATCATAGTCCTTCACCTATAGTTGATAGATCACCTATTCCTGAGGTTAATCCTGTTGAAAATGTAGCTGAAATTACACCTAATAATACACCAATTAATTCACTAGTCAACTCACCAGTCAATTCACCACATATTCAAATTAATGATGGTGGACATTATTTAAGAAATAGAGATGAAATTCATTTACCAGGAAGATTAAATGATTATTATGTAGATACAAGTGGTACAGGAGATAATTATAGATCAAGAGATGGAACAAGATTAGTAATAGATAAAAAACGAAAAAAGAATAGACTTCGAACTCAAATTAATGATGTTGTACATATACATGAACCTCCTTCATCAGTATCAGATAGTAGTACATCAACTGATATACCAAATATAGAAATAGTTAATGATAGAAATTATATAGATTCAATTGTTAGATCACGTAGAAGAATATTAACTAGAACAAGACCTCATAATAATGTAAATCAATATACAAATAGAGATTTAATTCATCAAAGATATGATGATGTAGAAATACAAGAACCTCCTCCACCAACATCAGATACTAGTACATCAACTGATATACCAAATATAGGAATAGTTAATGATAAAAATCATATAGATTCAATTGTTAGATCACCTAGAAGAATATTAACTAGAACAAGACCTCATAATAATGTAAATCAATATACAAATAGAGATTTAATTCATCAAAGATATGATGATGTAGAAATACAAGAACCTCCTCCACCAGTATCAGATAGTAGTACATCAACTGATACAGTTAATAGAAGATTAAGAGTAATATTCCCTCCTAGTAATGATATGCAACCTTTAGTTGTTTCGTTAAACGATACACCTTCAAGAACATTTATAGATAACGGATCAAATGATTTAATAATTGATAATAATGATAATTCATTAATTCTTGGTGATTCAACTAATATTATAAATTCTAATAATCGTCGAATCAGATTAATAATGGGAAATAATATAGATATTGAACCAAATGATAATATTAATAGACAAAGAGAAATAGAAAATCAATTACAAGATGAAATACGTGAGAGAGAAAGATTACAAAATTTATGTAATAACTATTTAGCTGAGAGAGATAGATTACAAGAAGAATTAAATAATATACAAAAACAAATAAATGAACAGTTAATACAAATATCTCAACAAGGAGGAATAATGAATCAAACAATTTATGAATTAGAAAAAGAAAGAGATTCATATATGTTTGAAATTGAGAAATTAGAAAACCAGTTAGAACATTTACAAAATCAGCAAGAAATACCACCTCCTCCACCTATAATAATTAATCATCCTGCTCCACCACCACATAATGATGAATCAACTAGTCCTATATCTATTTCATTAAATGATGAATCAACTAGTCCTTTACCTATTTCATTCAATGATGAATCAACAAATACTGTAAATGAACTTACAAGAGATGTAGAAACAAATACAGATGATTCACTATTAGGTAAAAGAATTAAAAAAAGACCATCAAAATATAAAGATTTTATTACAGATTATAATGACGATGGTGTTTATGAAGATGAAGAAGGAAATAATTATTCATTTTATAAAAATAAGAAAAGAAAATATAATAGAAGTAAAAAAAATAAAAGTCGTAAAACATTTGAAATTCCTACTATATCGCTACATGATAATAGTAATGAAATAGAAGATGATATAGAAGATATACAAGAACCATTACCTATTCAAGAACCTCCACCACCACCATCAGTACCTCATCATCAAGTTCCACCTTTAGATATTTCTAATGTACAAGAGACTCAACCAATTGAAGAACCTCCACCACCACAACCTACTATTCAAAATCGATATATAAATATAGAAGAAAATGGAAGAAATATGTTAAATGATTTTATAAATGTTACATCTAAAGCAATTGATGTAGTTAAAAATGGAGGACATAAAACAGCAGAAGTTATTTATGATATTCTTCATACAATAAAAAATGCTTCAGATGCAGATAAGAAAGAAAAAGAATTAAAATTATTACAAGAAAAACGTGCAAGAGATGAAAGAGCAGCAAGAAGAGAAAGATTAAAAGAAATAAGATTAAAAGAATTAGAAGAGTCTGAAAAACAGAAAACTGTAAGAAGAAAGAAAACACCAATTAATGAACCACCACCACCATTACCAGGTAGAGTATTAAGAAGTAATGATGAGAGACGTAAAAATTCAAAATATTATAACAAAGATTTTATTAGTGATAATAATAAAAAAGTAAAAACAAAAAGTATTAACAAAAGAAGAAAAATTGATATAACATTAGTTAATAATCAACAAAATGAAGTACCAGCTACAAATAATAATGAACCAGTTACAGTAACAAATACTGAGAAAGAAAAAGATTATGATGATGATCCAGATTCAATTATGGCTGTAGGTGATAATACTTTTTATAAACCTGTTAGAAATTATTATGATATAAATAATAATTCACAATTACATACATTAAGATTTAGTAGTGATGAAGCAAGAGAAGATTTTTTTAATACAATTTTAAGTAATGGTATGGATCCTACTAGATGTCGTTTAAGTAAAGCAGATATAGAATTATATTATAAGTGGGTTAAAGATAGACAACATAAAAAATAAAAATTATAATTCTTTATTATTATATATTTGATTTATTTTTTAAATAAATGACTGATTTACAGCATAAAATAAATGAATTATATAAAGACTTTGGTTATTTAAATAAGAGTGATTTTATAAAATTTAGTGTTGATGAATTATCATCAAAGTATTCAAAACCTGATATAACAAGAACTGCTAAAGAGTTAGTTGAGTCAAAACCAGATTATCAAGTAGCAGTTAAAAATAGAATAAAAATAAAGTATGAGATAGAAAAGATACCTGGTTCATATCAAATGGATATTATTTTTTTTAATAATACAAACATACCTTTTTTATTTATTATTGAAGTAGTTAGTAGAAAAGTGTGGATATATTATGTTAAAAGCAAAACTGAATCAAGTGTATTTCCAGTATTTGAAAAATGGTTTTATCAAGATTTAACACATACTGATGAGAATGCTAGATTTGTAGGTTCTATTTTAATGGATCAAGAATCAGGTGTGATATATGGTAATAAGTTCTTACAGCTATTTAATAAAAACAATATTAGATTTATAATGAAAGATACTGATGAACATAATATAATGAAGATACTAGATAGTGCAGTAAGAACTATCAAAAATATGTTCTATAGATATTTAAATACTTTAGATGATGAAGAATTTGATAAATTAAATAATCTTAACGGTCTAATTAATATAGTAAATACTGTAGTATTATATTATAATTCAAAACCACATAGTTCGCTTAATGGCTATACACCAAATGAAGTTCATAATGATTTTGAATTACAAGATTTGTTTTATAAAGAATCAAGAGAAAGAAATAGAAAACGAAGATTAAAAGATGCTAAATTTAATAAAAATGAATATGTTAGAGTTAAAGAGAGAAGAAGAAATAAGTTAGATAAAAGCAGATATTTTAGTGATAAAGTTTATATGATTGATAAAAAGACACCTTTTTCTTATTCATTAAAGAATATAGATGGATCAATTCCTTCTGAATTCAATCCTAAAAACCTTGGATTATTTAAATTTAAACCTTATGAATTAAGAAAAATTAAGAATGCAATTAAAACTAAAGGTAGATTTAGATTAAGTGCAATAAAAAGCATAAATTCAAACAAAAATGATAGTGATAAAAATGATAGAGTAGCATATATTGTACCTAAAAACATAAGAAAGAGTTCTTTTGGTAGAACTATAAGACCTAATTCAAGATATACATAAAATAAAAAATTAAATTAACTATATGATTTAATATTTTGATTTTATTAAATTAAGCTTGAAATCATCAAACATTTCTATAAAAAACGGTTTCTCTTGATTTTGAAATCATTTTTCATTTCCTATTTTCTCGTTACCTATTTCACAATTTCTTTTTAAAAAATGAGTATTCGTGTTAAGCACAGTTCACCAAGAGTTGAAGAAGAAAATTCTTCATCAAAAACATCAAAAGTTGTTAAGAAGGGTCAGCAACATGTAGATAAAGCTAAAAAAGTAGAAGAACCACCACCTAATCAAAAAGGAGGTATATTTATATATATATATATATACATAGGTATAACTCAGAGGTTTAGTAGAAAGAGTTATAATGCCATAGATGTAAAAGAATGGATCAAGATTAAAGTGTTATCAACGCATATCATTAATTTTTGCGATGATAAAATTAAATACATTCATTATACCAATTCACCAAGTTTATTATCTTTAACACCAGTCATCCAGTATGCAGAAGCAATAAATCGCTTCTTTAGCTGCATTAACAAAAATCCGTCTTATCTAAATGGAAATGTCTTTAAAGACTTAGATGATGTTTTATCAATAAGCCCATATGCTGTGGGTAACAATTTCGATTCAGATGTAAAATTATTAGGTGGTGTAAAGAGAAAATCAAACAATAATGATGGAGATGTTGATGTTGATGATAAACCTAAAAAAATTCGTAAAGTTGCTACAAGGAAACCATCTGTTAAAAAATCTGAAAAGTCTCTTAAAGAATTAAATGATGAAGCATTAAATGACAAAGAAACAGACTGGGTATGTGAAGACAATGATTTTGAAGATGATGATGATGAAGTCATTAAAATAAACATTGTAAAAGGTAAAGTTGTTGATGATGTAAAGGTTGCTGATGTAAAGGATGATAAAGCTGTTGTTGATGTAAAAGCTGATACACCAAAAGTTGAAGTTAATAAAAAGATTGATGAAGTTGTTGCTGATGTAAAGGTTTCTAATGTAAAAGCTGATACACCAAAAGTTGAAGTTAATAAAAAGATTGATAAAGTTGTTCCTGATATAAAGGTTTTCTAATGTAAAAGCTGATACACCAAAAGTTGATGTTGTACCAAAAGTATCATCAATCCAGATACTATAAAGGAAATAGAGCAAGCAAAATCAGAACCGGAACATTATACCAAACACAACTGGGCAACAAGAAATCGATTTATTCAACCATCATTAAAACCGATAGCTCCGAAAATAGATGTTTCAATTAATGAACCACCACCAATAATAAATCAATCACTACCACCACCATTACCTCCGAAACCTTTGGTAAAGATTGCACCAAAACCGTTTGGTACAATTGTAAAGAATTCAGGTCAAGTTCAGTATGATGTCTTCAAACGAAAATTGGAATATGAGAATGAATTGGAAAAGCAAATAGCTGCTTTAAAAAAAGTATATGTACAAAAATTAAAAGAAGAAAATCCTGAATTAAACTTTGATGAAGATGGTAATATAATCACTAATGAACCAGATGATATTGAATTTAGTCCAGCTTATGATGGTAGTATATTTGATGATTTCTTACAATAAACAAATCATAAAAAACACTTTGTTAAGTTATACCTTATCTTTATATTAAAAAGGTACTTTAAAGAATTGAATTATTTTTTTGTTTTGTTTTGGGTTTTATATCTATTATATAAGTTATATATATTATATACTAATTATTCTTTTTTTCATTCATATCTATATCAATATCTTCTATATATGTATTAAGTGATCTATTTGAATGAACTCTTGATACTTTTGGTGAAGGTGGAGGCATTGATCTAGTCATAAAAGTCGATATTGGTATTGTTGTTATTGGTGTTACAGGTTCATCTAATATTTTTGATATATCTTCTGGGCAATGTCTCCGATATAAATACACGCATATTTTTTAATTTTATTTAAAACCCATAAACCTAACAAAAATAATACTATATACATCTCATTTTTTAAGTGAATCAATTGTAGTTGATACATCTTTTAATGAATTCATTAAAGATGTATTTGATGAAATATTCATTATATATTTTTTAACTCTAATATGATAAGAAATACCTAAATAAAACAATAATTATATATTTAACAAAAAAATTATATTGAATGTTTTTTAAAACAATGATGGTATTTTTTAATACAGATATTACAAATGTTTTGATAAGTCATTATTTCTTTTTTTCTCAACATACCGCAATAATAACATCTCATCAGTTGATTATCACTTATAACTTCATCTTTATATAATTTTTATATGTTTTTAATCTTAACTTAAATCTAAGACAACCTTTACATAAAAATGTCATAACTTTATCATTTAATTCTTCTTTACCTAAATAATCATTATCATAGAACAATGAACAGCATCTACACTGAAATACCTCATGCATTAAATTAAGAATTGATTTCTTTTGTTTTAATAAATTCTTATAACACTTACAATATGCTCTGCACTGATTGCACTGATGAAAATATTCATTAGTTTTTAGTATTTTTAGTCAAATCAGTTAGTCTAAACATCTTCTTACACTTACCACACTTAGCAAATCTTGTTCTATCAATTTCATCATTAATTGATAAATATGGATTACTAATTAACCCTTTTTCTTCAGATAAAGATGGAACAGACTCCTTTTATTTTATACTGTAATCGTAATTTTTCTCTGCATGCTATACAAGTTTTATATATAGAACCATTTGATTTTCTTCCCATTTCATAAATTGTATATAGTGCCACATGTACGACAACATGTTTTTAATCCTTCTATATTTTCATCTTCAAAATAACTCATTTTTTATATTTTTAGAAAAAGAGCAAGAAAAATGAAAGAAGTAAAATGATAAATTATGAAAAACCCAATAAAAATCGATATTTATAATTCAATGATTATCATTTATTTTTCTATTTTTTTATATATTTCTTTTCTGTTTTTTTAAAATACAATAAGGACATAGTTTATAATATGATCCATCTTTCTTTTTGTAAAACAGATTTATATTATATTCATTAATGCAATTAGTACACTTTTTCACTAATTCATTATTCAAGTGAGAATGTAAAGCTTCTTTATAATTTCTTTTAGCATATCTTCTTGTT
>NGBS01000889.1:0-140907 GCA_002245135.1 Proteromonas lacertae
TTTAAATAACATATACTTCCATCCTCTTTATGAATTTCTCTCCAATTTTTAACACCCATTCTTCAATTCTTTCACTTTCTTTCACTTTCTCTACAATCTTTTTCCTTTCTATTTCAGCTAAGGCAGTTTTCTGTGCTTGTTCTAATAAGAATTTATTCTCTTTTCTCTCTCTTTATTTGTTCTCTTTTTCAACTGTTCGTTTAATTCAGCTTCCCATTTTATTCTTTCAGCTTCAGCTTTTCTGCTTCTCATATACTTTTGCTTTTGTTCTTCATCTTTTTTTGCCTTTCTTAATATTCTCGCTTCTCTTCTACATATTCCTCTGTAACATTTCTGAATCTTTCAAAGCAGATGATATTCTTAATTCTTTACCTCTTTTTCATGTTTTAATTTCTATTGGCATAAAATAAATTTTATAAAATATACTAATTTCTTAAAGTTCTTCTTTGCTACATGTCTTCTCCAAATTGATTGGAATTTTACAGCTGCATTTATTCTAATCCATATAATCATCTTCAGTTTTCATCTTAATTCCAAAAGTATATATCTGGCGAATATCAGCTCTATGTAGTGTATGAACATCTGTTTTAGGAAATTGAAATATCTTAAGTGGGCAATTCTTACTTCTAAATGTTTTGCCATTCCAATTTGTCTCTTATAATGATCAAGAACCATTTTCATACCTTTCAAACCTCTTAAATCCATTTTAGCATAGTACTTTCTATAAAATCTTTGTATTAACTTTGCAGATTTTGTTCTTTCAAGTTGTCCAGTTTTCATTAGTTGAGTAATATGTCTATCTCTTACCATTCTGAAGAAACTTTCTATTTTTACTGCTGATTTATAAGCTCGAACCCTCTCATCTTCTCTCTTTCTTGACTTTCGAATCTTGCATTCTTTATTGCATGTCTAGCTTCATGACATCTCCAACAACATTGTATTATTATTGCTTTTTAGATTGATATCTTATTACAACTATCTTTTCATTATATTTTCTTCTTCACATACATTCTAATCATTGATTGTATCTTTATTGCTGCTCTATCAGGTTTTAGACATCTATTCATTTGTATAAAATCATATAAATATTTTATACATTTTTAAGTCGCTTTTGTCTTTCCAATCTTTGTCTTTCTAATTCAGCTAATCTCTTCTTTTCTGCATCCATATTGTCTAATACTTCTCTCCTCTTTTGGAATCTCTTTCTTAAATGAATCTTATCAACAAAATGTCTACAGAATGTTTGAATTATCTCATAGCATTGTTTTAACTTCTTTGAATACATTTTAGCCAACTTCCTATTATTTAATATATTAATAAATTCAAAATATACATTCTAATAACTGATTGAATCTTTGTTGATAGTTTATTCTTCAGATTCATCAATTTTATTGCTTTAACTCTTCTTTTAGCTAAGAATCCTCTGGCTATTGTATTGATTATTGTTGCTTTTTCATTCTGTATTCGAACTATTCTTTGTCTTTCCTTTTCATTTATCTGTTGTCTTACAGTTACACGATCTTTCAACTCTCTTCTCAACAGATAATTATGATAGTGTCTTTGAATCTATTTATAAATATAAATATATATATATATATATACAGCAACAGCAGCTTTATTCTTATATAATTTCTTATTCAATAGTTTTCTGTATATTTTTCTTCCTTTATGACCTCTATATACTCTCTGTATTATTTCACATGCTTCTAATCTCTTCTGTTTTCTTTCTGCTATTCTTCTTAATCTTTCTTTATATTTCTTTTGTCTTATATATCCTCTCCAGATCGATTGAATTCTTATAGCACATTTTCTCTGTAAGATTCGTTTTTCTTCAGCAATCTTCTTCTTCTCCAACATCCATTCTTTATGTGTTTTAGCTATTCTTCTTCCTAATACTCCACGATATAATCTTTGAATCATTGTAGCATTCTTATCTAAAATTGATCTAAATACTTTCCTACTATTCACTCGACAAGCAACAAATTCAAATAACAATGCTTTGGTTATATTCTTTCTTTTATCTCTTTTTGCTACATTATTATCAATCTTTAAGAAATTTACATATTTCACTGCTAAATGTTTTCTAACCATACATTGAATCTTTATAGCTGCATTTCGTCTTATCCATTTCTTCTTTCTTATATTCTGTTTTACAAATCTATCAAAACCAGCATATAATCTACATTTTAATGCAATATCTTCTAAGTTATATAATGCAAATGTAATTAATCTTTTCTTCTTTTCAGCTGCATAATACATCTCTTCATGCAGTTTTATATCACTTACAACCTTTTTCCACTGATTCATCGATTTTTGGAATAATCTGTAATATACTCTTATCCATACATTAAATATTGCTGCTGCTGCTCTATATTGTGTAACATTGTTATTCTTATGATCTTCAAGGAATGATAAAGGCAAAAAATCAAATGACTGTTTACACATAGCATCTATTCTTTTTGATAATGCTCTTTCTTCATTATATACTCTATTTATTCGATCTACATCAGTTTTAATTTTTTTAACTTTCTTTGTTGAATTTATGTCTGGTAATTTGGTCAAACTACTTATACTCTTTGATTTCATCTTCTTTTTACTCTTACATTTAGTTTCACTTGATACTGTTGCGTATGATACAGTCTTAGCTTTTTGATTTGGTGGTGAATTTGATCTGGTTAAATCTTGACTTGTTATTAGTAAATCTCTTACATTTAATGATTTATAAGTTGAAACACGTGTTGATTGTTTCTTTTTCTAGTATAGCAATAGAAATATATGTTATTACTTTCTTTCTTTTCTGTTCTAATTCAAATTCTTGAGCTGTTTTTATTTTTTCATCTGTACTATTCCATGGTGATGTATTCCAACTGTCTTTTGTGTGAGCTATTCAATAAATGAAACTGAAATACGAAATTTCATGTGAAATATGGAATAAGTATCAAGAGGTTCTTCTGGAGTAGTTCCAGAATCATCTATATCTGACACATATATCTTTTCTTGTCTCAACGGGGATGATGTTCTGGTGCTTGGTGAAACAGTTTCTAAATATTATATTCACAAATCTTACCTGATGGCTGATTTGAATAACGATTAGATTTCCTATAGATAATAACTAATGACAAATACATATTGAATTAACGGCAAATACGTTTAGAATTCAGTAAATATAAGACTTATTATTATATAATGTTCTATTATTCTTGACAAATTATAATTTTATAAACCTCAAAAAAAAGAATTTAATATTCAAAACGTATATTCAAGATCTGATCTTATTGCATTTATTATAAAAATATTCTCATTTACATTAAATACTGTACATCATGTAGATCTAGACAAATTTATCAGGTAATAGATTGTAACGGTCTATTCTATCTAACTCCATTCTAGTTCTACTATGCAGATAAGTTGGTCTATCCCATGTGGCAAAAACATCTTCTGGTGATACATTCTCATCAATTCCATCAATACCAAACTCTTCTTTGATGAAACCTGGATTAGCAATTCTTGAAGAACTCTCGTTGACGTATATGAATGAGAAATAATCTTTAAGAGCTGCCCTGTACTCCTTGATGTTCTGATAATAATAAATAAACAATATACAGCATCTGGTGATCGTAGTTCAGGCAATACTAAATCTGAATAGTCATCTTCGTCCTTATATCTACAATAAATCACACTAGTGTAAATACTTCTTTGGAGAATCAGTTTTCTTTGGCTTATCGTCGTTTTCCATGATTGCGGCGCGAATAGAAGTGAAAAATGATTAGAATGAATGAGGATTTGATTATCCAATAAAATATTTGGCGGGAAAATCTTAATCTTCATCATCTCAAATAGTTTTTAAGGGGGTAAACCCATAAATTCCTCTACAATATTGATATAAAAACATAATAGTAAAACAATATAGAGTTATTACAGCTAATTAAAAGGTTGATTTATCAAAATTTTCTATTATGTTAAGCTTCCATGTTGCAATTGCCATATCTCTTGCAATTCTCTTGTTGGCTTTAAGAATTTTCTCTAGTCTCTCCATCTCATAAATTACGTAGTCATCTCCTTTTTCTATGATTTTCTTTGCACATCTTATGTAATACTTTGCATATTCCAATCTAGAAAATATTTTAAAATAAACAAAAATATACTTCTGACTGTCTTTTAAACCATTTGCATATTTTTCCATCTTGGCAAGTGCTTTACTCTTGTTCTCATAGAATAATCTTGCAAGATCATTCATCTCTATACGGATATAGATTTATATTTATAAATACCAGAAATACTTCCTTCAATTTGATCATCTGCGATTGTAGTAAACCAATGCATCATTACATCATATGTATATTCACCACCATAAGGTTGTCCTTCTCTACTACCTCTATGAATCATCACTACTTTGATTTGTTCATCATCAATTTCATATTTCTCAATTAAATTCTCTGGTAATTCCACTCCTTCAGGTACACTGTCCATATCTGGATATTCGCCCAGTCCTGATGCTTCATGCATCTTTATTTTGTACATTCTTATCTAAAAAATACAAAAATCAAATTCATACTCTTTTATGAAGCATTGGCTCTTCCATTACTGTTTCAGCTAATTCTTTCCAGGTATAATTAAACTACAACTGTATCTCAAATCAAATGAATGAGGAGAAGTCCAATTACCACATTCATATATAAAACATTGAGTTGATGTTGCTACAACTAAATGATCATAACTCATTGCCATTTCCACTATTCTATCACGATATTCCAATTCTTCTTTACTACCATTATTACTATCAATTATTTGAATTGTTCTACTATTTGTTTCTTCTACTGTTAAGGATTTCCATTGTAATTTTCTTCCAATTGCATATGCTACAAGCATTGAACCTGTACCACAAGCACAACCTAATACAGTACCATCTGTACTCCAGCACATATCAAAGGGAGATCCATCTTCTATTGCTTGTCTTGCACTACAGAATCCATTATGTTCACATAATCTCAATGAACCAAAACAACCAACTACAAATTGATCACCTGATGGTTTCCAAGATACTGATGTGATTACATTGTCTACTAAAGAACTTTGATATAATAATCGACCATATGGATCCCATATCTTATATCTACAATCTTCACCACCTGAGATTATTAGATTATTTACTGAATTCCAGTCAACTTTCATTATTACACCATCATGAGCTTTCCAACGTAATTGTCTAGCTGCATTTTGTAAACCTTTGATTAATAAATCTTTTCCTGAAGCAATAACCATTTGATCTCCATCTCCACCCCAAGAGAAGGAATATACTGAATTGGGTAATTGTGCTATTACTGCTCTTGCCATACCTGTTTTTGACCATGCTTTTACTTGACCATCTTCACCACAAGACACAATTGCTCCTCCATCCATACTCCACTTTACATTAATAACAGCTCCACGATGTGCATCTACTTTCTTTTCCTCTCTACCACTTTTGTTTACTATTCTGTAAGTACCATCAGTACAACCGACTAAAAATATGTCTGAAGAGCTAGCTCCATGTGTTGGATACCAATCAATTGATGTGATACAACTATCTAAACTACAAACTGATCCTAAATTTTGACCATCAATATCCCAACGATATATTGTTTGATCATCAGAACCTGTGTAATATTCATTTGATGGGCTGAAACAGATTGCTGTTGCCATATCTGTATGGCATCTCTTACCTTTTCTAACATTCATTATTACTTTTAAAAAATCAAAATAGATTAGGCTTAAACAAATAAGAATGAATATAAAAATAAGCCTCGAGCGTTTTTTGAATTTTGAATTTTAAAGCTGTTTTTCTCTTCTTGGAAACCACATTGATCCGTGTTTTATATTTTTATGGACAATATAAGATGAAACAGAGGTATAATTGAGTAAAAATTAGTAGAATAAGAAGAAATGTGAGATAGTACAACTACTACCCAAAAAATGTTATTAAGCGATAGAAGCAGTTATTATAATTAAATTTCACTAAAAATGTTGATGTTATGGTTTGGATGTGACATTTTCATTCCTTGTACTAACTCCAACTTGTTTATTATTCCATTATTACGATTAATCCATAATTTATCAAGTAATGGACAACTACATAAAGAAGTTTTCATGAATGCTGACACATTATCTGTAATTTTGTTTTCTTGAAGATTTAGAGTTAATAGATTGGGTATACAGTAACAATTCTCACAAAATATTTCAACGTCATCGTCTTCTAAATCACATTCTAGAAAAATATAGGTTATATGTAGTATAATACTTCTCAAATCAAGATACATAAGATTTGAAATGTTTGAAAGACTGGCGCTTAAATATTTAATACCTCCAGATAAGTTATTATTGCTTAATCCTAACATTTTCAATTCGAATTGATTCTTTCTTATTTTTATTATTGGTTATTGTGACTATTACTACTTCAGGTATTTTACTCCATTTTATTTCTAATGATGAAATTTTCTCTTTTTCATTATAACAGATTCTTAATTTTGTATTTCTGTTGATTATATTTTGTTCTAAATCATTTATACAACTCAATTCTTCGTTTGTTTCACTTTGATAATGTAATTCATAATCTGATTTTCCTATTAATGTCTCTGAAGGTATTGCTGAGATTTCTAATTCATTTAATAAGGAATAATCTTTGAAAATCTTTAATAAATCCAATAAATGGTTAATTATTGGTTTTAACAACTTTGGATCACAATTCAGATTGTCGATTATTGTTTGAAAACTTCTATAAACAATAAATTGATGTAAATATAGAAAATATACATCAAACAAAGTTGATGAACTGGGAAATTCTGTGAATCAGGAATATGAATATATCTAAAAGCATCATTTTCATCCTATTATATTATTAATACATTTAATACATTCATATTCTTAGAATAGCATTTAGCTGCACTACATCTCAACAAAAAACCTAATTCCTCTTTACTAATCGTTGATATATCATCATCCTATTATAAATTAAATAGACAATATTACGTATATACTTCATATAGAGTATTTCTAACTGCATTACAATAATTGTGGTAGAAATCGATTGTACTATCCAAATCAAGTTGATACGATTTTATATTCTCTATCTCTTCATAAACTTTCACAGTGGGATGACATATTATGCTCTCTATAATTGAAGTTGAATTACTGCCGTTCAATATCTATATGCAGATTACTCATATTAAAAATATACTTCATGTTTCAATTCCGTGGATTCTACATATTCTTTCCATCCACAACCATATTTACAGGGAGCTCCACATTTTCTACATAAATCTCCTCCACTATGCAGATATGGTAATAAATTAAGCACAAATGTGCTTTTCTCCATTTATTATATTCGAATCTAAAAAATAAAAGCACAATCTACGATTGTACCGATTGTTCTGTTTACAATTTTTGGTTAATTAGAATTATAATATAAATTAAGCCTCAGATTTTTATATTGAAGGTCTAAATATTTTTTGATTGATTATTATAAGTTTGGCTTGTAAGGTTATTATTATTATTGATTTCCATCATGATCGCTGTATTACTTTCATTTATTGCTATTTATTCATTTGTACCACTTATGTGTGTGGTATTTGGATATGGTGTAGAGGTTTTATACAATCAAACATCAATTCAATTTATGCTAATGTTTGAAACAAGATTCGATATTGTCAATCAAGTTAATGTCTTCTTGTTAAATACAAATGTTATCACAAAATCAGATTATATTCTATTAATGTCAATCTTTGCTGTACCCCTCTTTATTATGGTAATTCATGTTATATCATATACAGTTATATCATCAATCTACAACAGAAGATTAAATTTCAACAAAGATAAAGTAATTGGAATTATTTTTATTGATTTATTACAATTTTATCATACTATGTTATATCAATCAGTTAAGTACATTACTAACTCTAACAATAACCATCCTACTTATATTTGTATTATATCAGGTTTAATATCAATATTATTGGTTATTCTATTCCCAATCATGTTATTTTTATTTTTATATAAAAACAAAGAAAAAATAAAACTCATCCAGTATGTAAAAATTTCTGGCTATTCTATTTTAACATATCCTAAAGAATATAAATCTTTTATGGAGAAGTACAACATATTCTTTTCAATTTCATCAATGAAGTGTTGGTATTGGAAAGTGTATATTTCTATTTATCTTATATATATAATATGAATAGATTAGAAATTACAGCGTTTAACTGTTTTATAATAATCAATCAATTCATTAATGATATAAACATTAAATATGGTTTATTCCTTTTATTATTTATAATATTCATCACAATGTCAAATCTTAAACTTTCTTACTATGACATTAGAAGAAGAGAATTACTTCAAAATATATATAAATTCAATAGAAATTATTTCTACATATTAACAGATTGCAAAACTGCTCATAAAGACATTGAAGAAACTGATAGAATCATAAAGTGGATGAAAAGACAAAGAGATTTTAAGTTTGAATTAGATTATACAGTATATATTTATATATATATATATTCTTTCATAGATATTATTTAATATTCTTATATGCTTGATATCTGCTTTAATATATTCAACATCATTAAATCATCTCTTATATTACCAATATAATAAGTATTTCAAAATAATTGTATATTTCTACTTGTTGTTACATTCTAAATAGTCAATGGTGTTTATAACATCAATTATTATTCTTTTAATGATTTATATACTAATTCAAATATTTGGATTCTATAAAAAGTATAGAGAAAAGATGAATGAAAAAGAGACATTGATTCAATTTATGAAGACAGTCAATCCATATACAATAAGTATGGAAGATGAATATGAGGTATATAATTAAACTTAATTATTAATTCTTAATAGAGAGTCGTAATTAAACTAAGAGTTATTAAGGCCCAAAATGAAGAAAGTAAAAGAAGAAAAAGAGATGTTGAAATTGTTTAATCCTACACTTATAACCACTACTTCTTATAAATATTTATTTGGGAGCTAATATTCATAATAATACAAAAATATATTTTATATTTAAAAAAAAGAATTAAGTAAATTATTACTTTCAAAGTTAAATCATACAACCCTCAATTACTTTGTTAATGGAGTTCATTTTGCTGCTGTTATTGTCAAACTTTTGCAGTTATGTATATTAATTATATTTTTAAATTGTATTTAGTTGGAAAGAATTAGCTGAAACAGTAATGGAAGAGCCAATGCTTCATAAAAGAGTATGAATTTGATTTTTGTATTTTTTAGATAAGAATGTACAAAATAAAGATGCATGAAGCATCAGGACTGGGCGAATATCCAGATATGGACAGTGTACCTGAAGGAGTGGAATTACCAGAGAATTTAATTGAGAAATATGAAATTGATGATGAACAAATCAAAGTAGTGATGATTCATAGAGGTAGTAGAGAAGGACAACCTTATGGTGGTGAATATACATATGATGTAATGATGCATTGGTTTACTACAATCGCAGATGATCAAATTGAAGGAAGTATTTCTGGTATTTATAAATATAAATCTATATCCGTATAGAGATGAATGATCTTGCAAGATTATTCTATGAGAACAAGAGTAAAGCACTTGCCAAGATGGAAAAATATGCAAATGGTTTAAAAGACAGTCAGAAGTATATTTTTGTTTATTTTAAAATATTTTCTAGATTGGAATATGCAAAGTATTACATAAGATGTGCAAAGAAAATCATAGAAAAAGGAGATGACTACGTAATTTATGAGATGGAGAGACTAGAGAAAATTCTTAAAGCCAACAAGAGAATTGCAAGAGATATGGCAATTGCAACATGGAAGCTTAACATAATAGAAAATTTTGATAAATCAACCTTTTAATTAGCTGTAATAACTCTATATTGTTTTACTATTATGTTTTTATATCAATATTGTAGAGGAATTTATGGGTTTACCCCCTTAAAAACTATTTGAGATGATGAAGATTAAGATTTTCCCGCCAAATATTTTATTGGATAATCAAATCCTCATTCATTCTAATCATTTTTCACTTCTATTCGCGCCGCAATCATGGAAAACGACGATAAGCCAAAGAAAACTGATTCTCCAAAGAAGTATTTACACTAGTGTGATTTATTGTAGATATAAGGACGAAGATGACTATTCAGATTTAGTATTGCCTGAACTACGATCACCAGATGCTGTATATTGTTTATTTATTATTATCAGAACATCAAGGAGTACAGGGCAGCTCTTAAAGATTATTTCTCATTCATATACGTCAACGAGAGTTCTTCAAGAATTGCTAATCCAGGTTTCATCAAAGAAGAGTTTGGTATTGATGGAATTGATGAGAATGTATCACCAGAAGATGTTTTTGCCACATGGGATAGACCAACTTATCTGCATAGTAGAACTAGAATGGAGTTAGATAGAATAGACCGTTACAATCTATTACCTGATAAATTTGTCTAGATCTACATGATGTACAGTATTTAATGTAAATGAGAATATTTTTATAATAAATGCAATAAGATCAGATCTTGAATATACGTTTTGAATATTAAATTCTTTTTTTTGAGGTTTATAAAATTATAATTTGTCAAGAATAATAGAACATTATATAATAATAAGTCTTATATTTACTGAATTCTAAACGTATTTGCCGTTAATTCAATATGTATTTGTCATTAGTTATTATCTATAGGAAATCTAATCGTTATTCAAATCAGCCATCAGGTAAGATTTGTGAATATAATATTTAGAAACTGTTTCACCAAGCACCAGAACATCATCCCCGTTGAGACAAGAAAAGATATATGTGTCAGATATAGATGATTCTGGAACTACTCCAGAAGAACCTCTTGATACTTATTCCATATTTCACATGAAATTTCGTATTTCAGTTTCATTTATTGAATAGCTCACACAAAAGACAGTTGGAATACATCACCATGGAATAGTACAGATGAAAAAATAAAAACAGCTCAAGAATTTGAATTAGAACAGAAAAGAAAGAAAGTAATAACATATATTTCTATTGCTATACTAGAAAAAGAAACAATCAACACGTGTTTCAACTTATAAATCATTAAATGTAAGAGATTTACTAATAACAAGTCAAGATTTAACCAGATCAAATTCACCACCAAATCAAAAAGCTAAGACTGTATCATACGCAACAGTATCAAGTGAAACTAAATGTAAGAGTAAAAAGAAGATGAAATCAAAGAGTATAAGTAGTTTGACCAAATTACCAGACATAAATTCAACAAAGAAAGTTAAAAAAATTAAAACTGATGTAGATCGAATAAATAGAGTATATAATGAAGAAAGAGCATTATCAAAAAGAATAGATGCTATGTGTAAACAGTCATTTGATTTTTTGCCTTTATCATTCCTTGAAGATCATAAGAATAACAATGTTACACAATATAGAGCAGCAGCAGCAATATTTAATGTATGGATAAGAGTATATTACAGATTATTCCAAAAATCGATGAATCAGTGGAAAAAGGTTGTAAGTGATATAAAACTGCATGAAGAGATGTATTATGCAGCTGAAAAGAAGAAAAGATTAATTACATTTGCATTATATAACTTAGAAGATATTGCATTAAAATGTAGATTATATGCTGGTTTTGATAGATTTGTAAAACAGAATATAAGAAAGAAGAAATGGATAAGA
Organism: Proteromonas lacertae; assembly: GCA_002245135.1. Classification (NCBI taxonomy): domain Eukaryota; class Bigyra; order Opalinata; family Proteromonadidae; genus Proteromonas; species Proteromonas lacertae. The sequence goes on from NGBS01000889.1 coordinate 11,680, forward strand.
CGAAATGCAGCTATAAAGATTCAATGTATGGTTAGAAAACATTTAGCAGTGAAATATGTAAATTTCTTAAAGATTGATAATAATGTAGCAAAAAGAGATAAAAGAAAGAATATAACCAAAGCATTGTTATTTGAATTTGTTGCTTGTCGAGTGAATAGTAGGAAAGTATTTAGATCAATTTTAGATAAGAATGCTACAATGATTCAAAGATTATATCGTGGAGTATTAGGAAGAAGAATAGCTAAAACACATAAAGAATGGATGTTGGAGAAGAAGAAGATTGCTGAAGAAAAACGAATCTTACAGAGAAAATGTGCTATAAGAATTCAATCGATCTGGAGAGGATATATAAGACAAAAGAAATATAAAGAAAGATTAAGAAGAATAGCAGAAAGAAAACAGAAGAGATTAGAAGCATGTGAAATAATACAGAGAGTATATAGAGGTCATAAAGGAAGAAAAATATAAAGAAAACTATTGAATAAGAAATTATATAAGAATAAAGCTGCTGTTACTGTATATATATATATATATATATATATAAATAGATTCAAAGACACTATCATAATTATCTGTTGAGAAGAGAGTTGAAAGATCGTGTAACTGTAAGACAACAGATAAATGAAAAGGAAAGACAAAGATTCAGTTACTTATTGAAGTGTATATTTTAATTGATATATTATTAAACAGAAGTAAAAGAAACATAATTATAATAATGTTATTTAATTATTTCCTTTAGCTTCTTCTTTCTCTTTTGCCCATTCTCTTAACAATTTATGATATTCTTCACATATGTTTGGCATATCTCTTTCTAGTTCTTCCAATTCTCTTCTTTTAGCATATTTATAGATATTCGGTAAGCATAAAATATCTAAGACAAACTATACATAAAATATATATAAATAACAGATTATACCAATATTTGGCAAATAATCAAAATATTCTTCCAAATAAACTATCTTCATCTGGTTTAGTTTTTCTTCTTTGCCTTCTTCTGTTGTACTTTCTTCATTATAGTCAGTACTAGTTTCAAACTCATCTGGATCATATCCTGGTGGTAATGTTGGTGAAACTGTAGTAGGAGCTTCTGTTGTAGGTAAAACAGTTGTTGGAGTTTCTGTTGTAGGTGAAACAGTTGTTGGAGTTTCTGTTGTAGGTGAAACTGTTGTTGGAGTTTCTGTTGTAGGTGAAACTGTAGTTGGAGTTTCTGTTGTAGGTGAAACTGTAGTAGGAGCTTCTGTTGTAGGTGAAACTGTAGTAGGAGTTTCTGTTGTAGGTGAAACAGTTGTTGGAGTTTCTGTTGTAGGTGAAACAGTTGTTGGAGTTTCTGTTGTAGGTGAAACTGTAGTAGGAGCTTCTGTTGTAGGTAAAACAGTTGTTGGAGTTTCTGTTGTAGGTGAAACTGTAGTTGGAGTTTCTGTTGTAGGTGAAACAGTTGTTGGAGCTTCTGTTGTAGGTGAAACTGTAGTAGGAGTTTCTGTTGTAGGTGAAACAGTTGTTGGAGTTTCTGTTGTAGGTAAAACAGTTGTTGGAGTTTCTGTTGTAGGTGAAACTGTAGTAGGAGCTTCTGTTGTAGGTGAAACTGTAGTAGGAGCTTCTGTTGTAGGTGAAACAGTTGTTGGAGTTTCTGTTGTAGGTAAAACAGTTGTTGGAGTTTCTGTTGTAGGTGAAACTGTAGTAGGAGCTTCTGTTGTAGGTGAAACTGTAGTAGGAGTTTCTGTTGTAGGTGAAACAGTTGTTGGAGTTTCTGTTGTAGGTGAAACAGTTGTTGGAGTTTCTGTTGTAGGTGAAACTGTAGTAGGAGCTTCTGTTGTAGGTGAAACTGTAGTAGGAGCTTCTGTTGTAGGTAAAACAGTTGTTGGAGTTTCTGTTGTAGGTGAAACTGTTGTTGGAGTTTCTGTTGTAGGTGAAACTGTAGTAGGAGCTTCTGTTGTAGGTAAACTGTTGTTGTAGTTTCTGTTGTAGGTGAAACTGTAGTTGGAACTTCTGTTGTTGGCTTAATTGTTGTTGGTATTAGTGATATATTTTCATAATGTTGATATTTATCAATGTGGCATATATCTCCTTTAACTGCTTTATATCCTTGAGGAACCTAAATAATATTATTATAGTTGTAATATACTTTTAGAGGATTTGTCATTCCATTATAAGGACAATAATAATGATCATCATCACAAGGCAACATATCAACTTCATCTGTAGGACAGTAGTGACCTTTAGGACAATCTTCACAAAACATTGTTCCAACATTCTTTTGCCATTGTCCATCTGGGCATCTTCCATCACAATATTTATGTTCATAACCATAAATTTTTGATTGATTTGATTTCACCAACTCTGGACACAACTTTGCTTTACCATATGAACAATAAGAGTTTATTTTGAAAGGTAAAGAAGTTGTACTATTTTTTATACCAGCTACATTAATACATTCTTTCACACATTCATATTCTTTTGCTTCTAAGACAGTTGTTCCATTGCAATATAATATTATCTTTGAGTCACAATTTGCTATTATATAAAAAATAAATGTATACTAATGAAGTCGCACTTTGAACAATCAGCTCCTATATATTGCTCACATAATATTCCATATGTTGGCTTTTCTGTGCATGTATTTATTACATCATAAAATAGACCTTCATCATTACTTATAGCCTTTTCACATTCTTCTACCTTTTTCGGGACACTTGATCCTTCTGGGCAATAATGACTACTGAAATTACATGGTAATTTATTTTTTTCATCTATTAAATAATATGTAACCATATACTTTCAGAACAATAATATCCTTCTTCACATTTTACGCATTTACGTTTTTCAACATTAAACTCTTCACCTTTTGGACAATGTTGGTTTCCACATAATTCATCGCTATACACATTTTCTTTAGGGATGTAAAGGCTGGGGCAATGATATCTGTATCCATATTTACAGTAGTATGCATATTGACAAGGAATAGATTGATGAGCGTTGACATAACTTTCGTTATAACAAAATGGTAAATAGTTTGGAATTGACTACATAATTAATATTATTGAAAATATACTATAATTATTTCTTCTGTTGTAAATCCAGGGCAGTAGTAAACTCCTTCGGATGTGCATTGAGCTAGTTTAATGTTAATTAGAAATATTAATACGATCTTCGCAAAGCAAACAACCTTTAGCTGTATGTCTTTCCCAACAGCACACTCATACCTTACACACAAGCAACAACACAATAAAAAAGCTAAAACAATGAATTTCATTGTAATGAAATTTGATAATCTAAACGAATTTAATTGGTTGATATTTCTTCTCAAGCCGAACCTATAAAAAATAGACATTTCATATAAAGACACTGTATTTGAATGTCTTTTAGTTTTGTATTTTTGTATTAATGTGTATTAATATGTATTATTATATTTTTCTATTTATCACACATAGCATCGTCATATGCTTTTTTTGAATATTCAAGAGAAGATGCTTTAGAAAAAGGATATGGTCAGAAGAGTATTTTTGTTTGTTTATTTTAGTAATTCGACCACCTTGGGCTGGAGGTAGATGTGTGTCTGCTCCACTTTTAAAAGTATTAAAAAATATATATGCAATATAGAATCAAATGTATTATTCAACAAAAGGCAATTCTTGGACAAATAAATATTTAACTCCAATTAATAGAAGAAAAGATCAGTTTGGTTATCGTCCTGATCTGGATGAATGTATGTCGATATTATATTTTATATAAATAGTTGCTAAAACAATGTATGAGAAAAAGAAAGAAGAAGAAGAAGTATAGTAGTTTTATTCTATACGTCTGTAATAGGAAAGAAAGGCTATGGAGATGGATCGATTGAAAAGTTTCAGACAAGCTCAATTGGATTTAATGAAAGAAAGAAGAGAAGGTCATGATGCAATAGATGTATAATAATTATTATTATTATTTATAGTATTCTCGTGGTGGTGGTGGTGTTACAATAACACGAGATGAAAGACATCGAAAGAAATATATAGTAAAAGATAATTTATATTATCATGGAAGATGGAATAAATGGACAAATTTATCACATATACCTGAGAATAGAATCCCTTTGTTATGTAGACCATATATAATAGAGAAAGATGAAGAAGCAGCTCGAACAATTGATAATAAAAGGCAAGAAGAAGTAGAATATGAATATGCAAGACAAGATTATTTAGGATATTTAGCTGAAGAAGATAAAGCTCATTTAGATCATCAAAGAGCAGTAAGACAATCATTTGAAGATAGTTTATATGGTCCTAATAGATGTAAATCACATCAACCAAAGTATAATATTAATATAATAATAATAATAATAATAATAATAATAATAGATGTTATACAGCAAGTGAAAGAACTGAAGCATTAGCTCAACCAAAGAATAAAATATATGATCCAAATGGTCCAGAAACAGCTGATTATACTGGTTTAATAACTACATCAACAGCAGCTCCTCAGATATATCAATCATTACATCGTCCTTATAAAGAAACAAATACAAAATATTCGTTAGATGATTGGATAGAAAGATCAAAAAGATCATCATCAACATCCTCCTCATCTAATAAGAAGAAGATGACATTAAGTGAACATAGTAGTGATATTCCATATAGTTTACCTGATAATGAAGAATATTCTGATGATGATATTCCTCCATTTAATGAGTTATTAAATGATAATAATAGTAATGAAGAACAACAACAACAACAACAACAACATGAAGATTATAATGATGATGAAAATGTAAGATATATATCACCAGATACAGAAGTAATTCCAACCAAAGTAGGTACAATGTTTGTGAATAGATCTGAATATCCCGAGCCAAAGAGTGTAATATCTCCTGATTTAGCTGATAATGTATATCATAGTGTAAGTGAAACATCCTTAGAAAGAAATGATAGAATAGAAGGAATGAATCATATTGATGATTTATATAAACATTCAGCACCTCCAATAGATAAAGGAGATGAAGTGAAGAATAGAAATCCCAAACCAATTCAAGAATATACTTCCCCAAGAGATTCTCCGAGATTGAATAAAACAAATAACAACAAAATTAGAAAACCATCATTTATTAGCAACTATTGGGAATATGTTGATAATGAGACAAAGAAGAAGGAAGATAAGAAGAAGAAAGAAGAACATTTACTTCCAATATTACAGAAATCTTATCCTCAAGGGCAGTTAATATAAATATAAGTATTATGTATATTGTTTATCTTGTTTCTTTGATTTCGAGGAAATATAAAAGAGAAAATAATACAATACATGTAAATGACATAAATACATGTAATTGAAATTTTTTAAATCATCTATTAAATATGAACGAATTGGATATAAAATATAACAACTCATATATGGATGATGTAGCATGCTATGAAGAGTCAATGAAAAGAAAGCGGGACATATCTCCACAAATGTCGTCTATACTACCACAATATAAATGTAAGCAGTTTTGTACGTCAAATGCATTTACGCAAAAGGCAACATCGTCGAATACAAAACCTGTTTGCATTAATGGATCAGTTATGTACTTACGAAAGAATTTGAGGTTATTATTGTTAATAGGTTTTTTTAAAGATGACTTACAAAATAAATTTAACAACTGTGATAGTATAAAATTAATTGATAAAAAAGGAAAAGAAAAGAAGAATATACAAGTTGATATTTGTACAAGCACACACGATTTGAATGTGTTGAAAAATTATACATATGATTATATATTTTATGCAAAGACTGATTCAGATAGTGAAGTTAAAAAACAGAATTCACAATTGTACAAAACAGTTGAAACAAACTTCAAAAATTACACAATACCTTTAGTATATTGTATATTTTATAATTATAAATAGGTTGAAACAATGTTTAATGATAAGATGGTTGAAATTAAATGTGATAATGATAATATGAAAAAAATAACTCGTCATCATGGTTATAATTCTCTTGATTTTAAATATGCCTCTGGACAAGTTTCATCTAAAGATTATGAAGAAAATAATAATATAAAAAAGAAAAAAACAAATGATAATGAAAAAGAAGATATTTTAGTTTTTGCATTTGTTGGGTCTGATAATCATTTTGATAAAGAATTGATTGATAAATGTTATGATGATTATCTATTAAACGAGAAATTAACTTCAAGAGATTTAGAAATATTAAAAGAAATCGAAAACGAGCAAATTGACATTCCTATTAATTATAATGATAGTTATGAAAGTGAAGATGATAATGATGATGTTTTTAAGGATTTGTCGCCATTGTCAAATGATTTGTTTTATTTTTAAGTTTTATTTAATTTTATTGTTTTTTTCTTATATATTAAAGCAAAACAAGAATATATTAATTATATTATATATATTAATTTGAACTAGCCAATGGATTATTAGATACTAATTTACTAGATTTCTTTATTACAGCATCATATATTATTCCTTCAATTTCTGGATCTAAAAAGAATCTATCTGATTCAGATATTGTGGCAATTTCTATTGGTAATCTATCCAATATATGAGGAGTTACTCTGAATCTTCCTTTACTGGCTTGTTTCTTTTGTAGTTTTGACTTTTCACGACTTGTACTTCCACTATGAGATAAAGAACTTGACATCCATGTTGTTCTTAACTCAAATAAATATATATAAGATATTTTATTTCCAAACAAAATCAATACGATAAAAAATACTCCTACTTCTACACCAATTCCTCTTATTCCCATTAATGTATCTGGTTCTGAATCCATTAAATAGTTTAATGGAATTAATATCACTCCTAATATCAATATAACTGATATAGTTGATAATAAAGGCATTGATTCGTTAAACTCGGATGATGCTTTTCTTACACTCCATGCAATTTTAGCACCAAATAAACAAGAGATTGTTATAACTGCGATTTGAATAAATACAAAGGCAATATTCTCTGTACATTCTTGTAAATAAATATCTTCTAAATATGTTGAATATGTTTCACTGTATGATAATTCTGGTTTTGATCTATCTACACCCCACCATATTGCTAAATATATTAATTCGATTATTATAAACACGCCTATCATCTTTAAAATCATCCAATTAGACATTTTTACTCTCATTAGCTCTCGGTTATTAAATAATTTATGGATTCTCCAAGCTTTACATATTAATATTGATAATAAGAACGTTATGGCTGAAGCTAAAAACCATACTCGAAATGCACATATATACTCTTCACTAGGCTTCACTACAAATATATCACCAATACAAGCTAATAAAGCTAAGGATAAGAGAGTATAGAATAGAAATATTGGACTAGAACTTTTAATTATTTTTGATTTCTTATATTTGAATATTATATACGCAATTAAAATACAGAAGCAACAGATAATTACAGATAAACTAATAATCACATTTCTTATAGTATCACTTAATTCATATGTTGAAATGATTTTAGTATAAATACAATCAGATGGGTTTAAATATATTGGTATTGCTTCTAATACATTTTCTTTTCCTTGCTTTGGATGAACTTGCATTATACTACTTTCTGACAATCTAAATATATATACATTCTTTGATATATGATTGTTATTTAATACTTTCGTTACACCAGATGGAGAATTCAAAGAAATATACTTCAAACTTAATTCAATATAATCATTAGAAGGCCATTTAGTTGGTGAATAATCTGATGAATATTCAACAGCTGTTTTCCATAAATATATTGATGTATAACTATTTTCATATAACTCATTCAGTTCAAATGCATTTTGGAAATATGATGTTGTTAATTTTTGAAATTTGCTAGATTCCCTTACAGATACACCTGAAGAATATGGAGATACAACAAAAGAACCTTTTATTAATGTTCGATAATCTGATGCAATATCTGCAGGATCATATTTTAGGAAGAATAAAATCATATTTTTGTATTTTGAACTCTTCGTGATAAATTGAACGAATTTTTCATTTTCTGAAGCTATAAATAGATTAATTATTGCTATTCTATCATAAGTATCCAATATTTCTTCTATTTTGAAAATTACTTCATTTGCTGCTACATCATAAAATGGTGAAAACATTGAATAGCCAATCACATTTATGCCTACTTGTTTAAACCCTGAAGATATTACAAATATTTCATTTTCAGTAGAATTTCTTTCAGGTCCAACTATATAAGCTAAATTCAATCCAATTGTTGAAAAATATTGTAATAAAGCTTGAGTTCTTTGGTTTATACTTAATCCTGTTACTATTAAATTCTTATTAAATGTATAACCATCATCTCTACCTGTAAATATAAACATAGAATCTCGATTCTCTAAGTATCTATTTACTTCTTTATTACATTCAGCTGTTATACATCCAAAGAATGTATTACTCTTTCCTAATTCAAATATACTTCGAACATTTACAAATCCATTATTTATAGTTATCCAACTATGATTAGATTTTAATTCCCTTCCTAATACACCTCCATTTGCATTGATTTCATCAATAATAACATCTTGTAATAAACAATTATACTTCTCAGTTTTACCTCCTAAATCTGTTTCATGTAAGAATGTCAATACAATTGGATCACTACAGTATTTTGCACCTTTATTTTCATCACTTAAATCACAGGAACAGCCAAAATCATCATTATTATATGGATCATATAATTTTGGAATATATAAAGCAGTTGATCCCCAATTTATTTCATTATGTCCATTTTCATCTATTTGAGCACAATATATTCTTCTCTTCACATAATTATTTGTATGAATTTCAATTTGACCAGATGGAACATCCAAATAATAATGAAAATAATCAGTAAAATCAGATACTTTAATAGAATTACTTTTTTGTACTATTGTTTTCCATATTTGCATTGCAGTATAAGCAGATTCAATCTCTCCATTTATTGATATTTCCATACCAATTCTTGTATGAACAATTTTATTCATTGTTTCAGCCATATATGGAATATCAAGTTTATTATGTTCACTATCAGCTAATTCTTCAAAATATGAATTCAAAGTCATCATTCCATATTTACAACTGTTATCTAAAAACTCAATATTCATTGAATTTAATATAACATTTATAAATCTATATTTCGGATATCTAAACTCAGTTTCTTCACAAATTGCCATAAAAAATTCAGATTGTATTTCATCACTATTAAGAATAGTAATAATATTACCACCATCATTCAAAGCACGATTCATATCTTTCAATACATTTCTTAATGTTGTATATACTTCTGTACCTTTGGATGTTAATTGCATATTTTGCATTTTATTTACGATTCTTTCAGATATATTTGAAGCATAATAATCATTAGTGTGTAATATAAATGCATCAGTTCCTATTTCTAATAATTTTCTGATTGTTGCTTCTGCTAATTGATAAGGCGTTACATGTGTTTGTATCACATGCTTATAACAGTCATTGCCATAAGAATTTCCTATATGAAAAAAATAATTTGAACTGTTTGAAAACATTGGACCTAATATTTCTAATGCTTCTGCTGAATCTCCACCAAATACAAACTCTATATTGTCATTATCTAACATTTCTTTTGCTTTTTCTTTCAATATTTCATTACTTGATTGACTGTCCAATAATTTATAATCAATATAATATCCTATTAATTTGTCTGGACTATCATTTATTTCATCCATTGCTGCTAATATAGCATCAAATAGTAAATTACCTTTACTACTTGATTCACCTGTCATTGGTAATATTATTCCTATTACTACTGTTGGAACACTTTCACCATCTAAGATATTTGGATCAGAAAAATCACACCTTCTATAAGCAAGTCCTGAATTCTTCAACACTTCTGGCACTTGAGCATCTCCTGCTTTGTAAGTTATTTCTGTGTATTTATTTTCATCATACACAAACATCAATTTTGGAATTCTTGCTAAATATTGATTATTACTAAAATATATTTCTCCTTCTATTGTTTCATATTTAAAACCTCTTAATACATTCTTTACTTTAACTACTGACAAATCTGCTACCAAATCTCCATTTTCATAGGTTATTGTTTTAGGTAATGTATTAGCAGATTTAGCTAATAACATACCAGATGTTCTTGCTCTTACCATTAAATCAGAAACTACTACTTCTGAATCAATTCTTTGATATATCTCATTCACAAATTTTGTATTTATTTCACTTGGATCATCTTTCCAATAAAATCCAAAATACTCATAATTTGTAAAACTTAATGGCAAGATCTCTTGTATATTCTTCATTACAATAACATTAGTTGTATAAATATAAAAATTTTCATTCATTGCTGTCATTAATTTATCAAATACTACTGAATGTCCCCAATATAAAATGCATTTCATTGACAATCCTCCATCACTTGATAATATATCTAAAACATCATTAATATTAAATTCATCATCTTTACTATAACTTATATAATCATGTGGCATATAATGACTATTCATAAATCCAACAGTATACTCTGCGATTATATCATTTTCAGGTGTTATTACAATCAATTTATCATAAAGTCTATTTCTAATTACATTCAAAGCCGAATCATAATATTCATAATAATTATTAGCAACAAATATATGACTTGCACATTTATCTCTTTCAATTGTATTTAATTGGAATAGTATGCTTTTTGTTTCGACAACTGGATTTATAATTTCTAAACAATCATCACTTAAGTAACTAAATACAGCTAATGGATTTTTATCTATTATATATTCATAGATTGTAGTTCTGCATGAATCTATATTAGATCCTTCATCGTAAATATCAGGTTCTATTGTATAACCACCTATTCCACCTTCATCATTTATATTACTAACCATTAATTGAAATGCATCAACTAATCCTACAGTTTCTTTGGAAGATGTACCAGTTAAAGATGCTACTAATGCTAATCTTTTCACTGGAACTTTATATTTATCAGCATCCTCTCTTCCTGAACTAAATGAACAAATATAACTATAGCTATTGTCTAAATTCCAATTCCAGGCTTTAGGTGCTTCTTGATCCAGTTTACTGTAAATTAAATTACAATATTGACCATTTGAATCATATTTGATGATAAAAAATGGTGATGTGATATAATGACTATCTGTTAATGTCAATACTCCACTACCTACTTCTAATGTTAAACCATAAGAAGCGCTTCTGACTTCATCAATATTAAAACTGCCTGCTTTCTTAGCTGCATATCCATATAGCATTATACTAGCATAAGTTGATTCAAACAACCCAGTTGGCATGTTCAAATCTACATAATTCATAACTTTCTTTATATAATTTGTATTTGTATCAGTAACTGCATCATATGTATATCTTACAAGCTTATATACATCCTTACGTAATGAAACATCCAAATTATCAAATTCTTCTAACTCTAATAAAGTATCAACTATTCCAATTACACTTGTATCTACTCCTAATCGTGTATAATACATCATAAATGTTTTAAATATATCAATCTTTGTAACTGTTGATATTATTATTCCATGTTTCAATTGTTTAGTAATTTCTACTACTGTCTGATATGTAATTGGATTTGAATCACTAACTAAAAATGACCCAGCTTTTTCTATCAAACCTTCAGCTTGAGCTTCAATCATTGTATTAACATCAACGGAATAATAAATATCTTCAGCTAAGGTGAAATAATAATCATAATCAGTTTGAAGTAGATATTCAACTAATCTTGTAACATATTGATTTGAAACAAGGGATGTATAAAACATATATTTATTACATTCTTCTCCTACTGATAATCTAGGATAATATAATAATCTGTTTGTTTCAACTAGTTTAGTTTGGACAATTGATTTACATTGTCCTCTTGTACATCCAACAAATGCTACAAGGTCTTTATCATCATCATATTTATCTAATAATGTTTTTAAATACTCTTCATCACTATGATAATCCATAAATTCCATTAGTAATATATGACCATTAATTGGTCCTTCATCATACAACTCTCGAAATGCAGTTATTGCTGCTAATATCGCTTTTGAATGAACTTTCTTCATATCACCAGATGTTGAAAATATAATTCCAATCTTCTTTGATGGTAATAAATATTTCGTATTATTATATTGAAAACTACATCTATATAATGGTTCAGATCTAAATATATTACCATAAGGTCTATTTACTAACATTATAGAGGTTTGCCAAATCACTTTCGTTTGTAATTTACCATTATCATCCAAATACCATTGTTTATAAGATAATACATTATCCATATTATTATTCTCATGAAATGTAAATTCACCCAATGCAGTGTTGGTTGGATATAAATAAAGATTTCTTCGAAATTCTTCATAATTGATCGATTTACATTTACTTGCTATATTTATAAAGATTTGAGTCATTGCAAATCCTCTTGCTGCTATTATATTTGTTAATCCAACAAATGTAAACAGTTGGTTAAAATAGTCTTGTACAGTCACTAAAGCATCATTATTATCATCTTCAATAAATGAATCCCAATAATAATGTCCAGCTACATCATTACCTAGTAAACTCACAGCTACATTATTCATATTTATATTGAATGAATAAAACAATGGTGGTAATAAACCATGAGCAGTCATTGCAGGTATTAAATTATACTTTGCATCTCCTTCTAGCATATTAATCAAAATAGCACCTTGTGGAGATAATCTTTTTATTGTTTGAGTTACATCAGATACATCAGTTTTACTTAAAGGAAAACGATAAACTGCTTTAAATGATCTTCCTAAATATGCATAATCATCAATAAGATGTTGAGAGAAATATGCAGAATATGTTGTATCTGTATAAAACAAATATTGATCAAATGATGATAAATCCATTAAGATAGGTATTAATGTATACTATTGAAATAATAAATAAATATATAAATATACAAAACTAGAATATGAAAGACCTGAATAATATCCATTATAATAACATTCTTCACCTTCATAATCGGTTGGGAAAAAGAATAAAAACTTCAATTCATCAGCTGCTTCCATCACAGCTCTTCTAATTTCTACTGTAAAACCACCAAATATTACAAATATATTCTGTTCTTCTACCATTTTAATTACATTCTTTTTGGCTAATTCTGGGTCATCTTCATCATGAATAATCCATAACATCAAATACATACCATCAACTCCACCTTCATCATCATTTTGTTTATCAATAACTGTATATATAGCAGAATAATATAATAATGCATCTCTTCTATAGGCTGGATTGTTTGGAAGTAATAATCCTATTTTGTAAGATGGTTGTTGCATATTACCATGCATTCCAGTCATCCAATCACATTCAAAATATTTGGCTCTATTCACTTTCATTCTATAACTTTCTCCTTTCCATACATTTGATACTGTCAATTTATAATCAATAAAGCCATTTTCATTTATAACACCAAAATAAGAAGCATGTAAAAAGTCATTATCCATTGTGAATTTCAAATTACCCATTGCAGTTTCCATTGTTGTAACATACAATTGGGTTTGAATATCTTTTAAACCAAATGTCTGTGATTCAGTAATTACTTGAAGAAACCATTTTGTTGAGGCACTTACAACTAAATCTTTTAATTCTATATAATCTTCTTTATCAGCAATATAATCATAAACCTGTCTAAACTGTTTATCTAAAGGATTGTCTGTTTCAATTATTGAACTATAAACATAATGACCTTTAGCAAATGTACCATTAAAATGGGTATTTGTATTATCAAATAAATATATTGTATAATCTTTTGACATATCTTTTGAAGAACTATATTCTTCTAATGAACCAAAGAAATTATAATAATTTCTAAACAGCGATTGTGATTGATCTCCTTCTAATAGTGCAACTATTGAACAACCATTAGGTAAACTCTTTCTTATTATGCCTAGATAAGAATACAAATCTTCATCATATGTAATTTCATCCACTTCTTGATATAATTTTACATCAATACCAAATGCTGTTAAGATATCCTTAATAAAAGTGATCCTATCACTATATAATTTATTAGCAGTATATAAAACGACAATATCTTTGGATGTATGATATAATAAATGCAATAATGTTGGATATACTTCTTGTCCTTGTGTAACTGATGCAGATATTATTTCTTGAACACATACATGACCTTCATTAAAACCAGTATAAACAAATAATGCATCTAATGACTGAATAATATCTTGAATAATATCTCTCTTTTCAGGATTACATCCACCAATTATCAGATTAAACCCACGATTAAAGAACCTTATTATTAATGGAGCAGCATCATCTAAAGTTTGAGGACATTGATATAATTCAGTATACTATTTATATAAAAAATTATAATAAAAACTATAATTGTAATATACAACTGGTGTTCCTTGTATCCCTCCATTAAAATTGATTGTCTCAACATGTTCTTGTACTAACATATAATCCAAAAATCCTGAAGAATCAGTCAAATCAAATAAACATGCAATTCCTATAAATACAGTAGATTTCATGGTTAGATTATTTGCCAATGAGAAATCTGCAACATAATACTCTTGGTTGTTTTTCTATGTTAAAATTAATAAAAGAATAAAATATAATATATACTAGTTGATTGTATGGTTTAGCATTAATAGGAAATGGAATTTCCATAACAATCTGTAAATCATCTTCAAGAATTTTGCCAATAAACATATGACTTGATATGTAATTAGATTTATCTATTTTTACATTTTCATGTAAACCTTCATAAGTAAGACTATATATTGCATTTCTTAATTCAGTTGAAGATGAATTTGTACTAATAGAAGCTTTTGCATTGCTAATCATATTAATACTATCATAAATGATAACAAATCCTTGATTAACAATATCAAATGATTTACCCTTTGATTTATCCAAGAATGCTTTAAATTCTACATATTTTGGATGTATTTTACATAAAGTATTGTATGAAGTTATTGCATAATGACCAGTGTATTCATCACCATAATAATCATCATAATCAAATAACATTAACGGATTTTTCTCTTTATCATATTTATTAGCAGTATAATATTCATGCTACAAATGATGGAATATCAGTATCTAATATACAAATAATAGCGATTTGATCATTAGCATTATTATCAATTACATCATCAATTTTAGCAAATGCATCAGCTGGTTTTGTATCATTATACATTATTGGTTCTACAAGTGGTGGTTTTTTAACAAATTCATACAATAATTTCAAATAATAGATTCTTTGTTCTAACAACATAGTCTTCTTGCTTGAAACAACAATATATTTCTTGAATTTATACAATATCCAATAGAATGGATATTCTAAATATTGATGAGTGATATGATTGATCTATTTATTATATTGACAATAGATAGATATAAAATATACAAATAATATATTTCTATATGCAACTTCACCATACGCTTTATCCATCACTAATAACAATTTATCCCATTTATCTAAATATGGTGATAATAAATCCTGTTCAGCACTTGAGGAAGTTCCAAAGAAACATAACAAATGTGAATTATCAGCATAACGTGATGCTTTTTCAATTAAATTCTCAATATTATCATCATAACCTGTTGCTTCGATTATCACATTATATCCATTAATGCCTCCATTTTCATTGATTATATCTGCTGTTAATAATAAGGAATCTAATTTCTGCATTCCAGCTTTAGTAGTATGATCAAATAGACTAGCAACAATATAATAATTTTGTAACTGTTTTCCTTTAACACTATCAGTAGACTTCCATGAGCAAGTATAAGCTTTATTTTTATAAACAGGGGTTGTTCTAACAATTATATCGTCATGAACTACAATAAAACTATCAGTATCATTAAACTGTATCAATCTTACAATACCTTCACCATATCCACTAAAATATACGTTATAAGGTCCAGCTGCTGGATCATTAATCTGTAAATTGTATAAATACTCTTTGTAATGAGATGGATCTATCGAACCACTCAACTCCATTGTTTGCTTAATTAATTGAAATAAATTATAAAATACTCCAACTTTATTTGTTAGAGGATAAGGTTCATTCAAATTTGATTCTAATGATTGTTTAAATTGTTTAAGAACTGATGAAGGTTCTGGATATTTATCATAAAAATGAGTTGCAAAAGTAACATTTGCAGCATATTTAATATCCATTGATCTAATCATAAGTTCATTCAAATTGAATGATATAACATGAAAATCATTCTCATGTGTAAGGTTATGTCTTTGCAATGCTTGTAAAACTGGTATTTGATATAAATCTTCAGCGGTTATTACTATTACACCTCCACTAGATGGAGTAATATTAAATACATCAATAGTAATATTCTGCATAAAATGATCTAAATAATCATCATCAGTGGATATAAAATCTCTATAAATTAAATTGGAAGTATCATATCCAAACGCCATTAATCTTTCAATTAATAATTCTCTTGTATAATACCCATATTTATACTTACTACCTAAAATCAATACTCTATCAAAACCTAAACTATTAATATATCTTACTGTTGGAATAATATAATTCAAATTAGTTGGTTTTCCCTATTATCAATATATAATTATAATAATAATACATATATTACATTCCCTTGACAATCATCTCCTTCTACTGTTCCCATAAAGAAGAAAATGATATTATCATTACTTATTTCTTTACTAATTTCCATTCTTTGTTCAGATGAACAAGATAAGAATATTGTATTGATTTGATATTGTTCACTTTTATCATTTATTGCTTCTATTGTTTCAGTTATATTTTCTGGATTTAACTCTATTATATAAGGCTGTATTGGTATTTTCATTATTCCACTCTATTTATATTAATAATAATAATAATAATAATAATATACAGAAACATCATTATAATAATCACACATAAATATCAGAAAACTGGTCAATAATCTTTCTTCTTCATACAAATAACCATTGGTCAATGAATGTACAAAACCAATAGTAATAGAATTAATATTAACAACTCCAGTTTCAGACTTCAGAAAATTACAAGTCCATTCCTTCTTATCACTAATAATTTGAGATGGTTCAAAGTGTATTGTCAATGGTAAAGTATATTTTAATTTCAATTTACCATCATTTTGTATTTCATATATATATTGAGTATGACTAATGTAATTATTACTCACTAACTCTATTTCACCTCCTCCATATCCTGTTGGATTGTTATAAACTATGTTGAAAAATGAATCAGTATTTTCTAATGATGATTGAGTCATTGCTTGTGCAATTAATTGAATATTTCCCATTCTATTCAATAATAATATGCATTATAATATAATAAAATATACATATAAAGAGCTTCATAATCTGATTCAATATTTACTGTAGTTTTATAATTATCTATGTATAATTTAGTGTAATTGTTTATCATTGTTTCATCATATCCTCTAAATATTAAATTACCTTCATTATTTGCAACATATAAACCACCTAAATCTTTGATTTTCTCAATTGTTAATCCACCTTCTAAATATATTAACTTTGGAACATTTTTATTGTTAGTTTTTAACCCACTTATTTCATCTAATACATACTTGATTGTTGTATCATCATCAATTGTTGTGAATATGGCAGCTTTTAAATTTGTATCTGAAATATTCTTTACATAATCTGTGATTTTATTACTCAAATCATCATCATCATATAACATATTATAAGCATCTAATCCATAAAATTTACCAGCTGCCTTTAATCTAACAGCATAAAACTCATCTAATCCCTTATATTTATTATTACCTAAAAAACCAATAACATCCACTTGATTAGATAATATATACATAACTAAAATAAAATATAATAAATAGATATATACATGAATGTATTTGAGGTATTATACTTGTGCCCATAATAAAGTGTTTTTCACATAAACCGATTGAATAGGTATTTAAACACCACATGTAGGACGAATTATTAACAAGAAATTCACGAGTATAATTCAACACATAATTATCACAAAATCCAAATATAAGAGGAGTATTTGCCTTAAATGTGTCTCTGAAGCAAGTCTTAATAGCCTCTTCAGCGTCTGCGTCAGTAGCTTTATATTTACACTCCAGAACATCTACATCAGCTATTTCTGAAGTCTGATTTTTTAAATACAGATCTATCAGACTATATTTATTATGATCATCTGTAATTCCATCTCTTCCTAAAAATCCTATATTTATAGAAGCAACTAAAGGCCATATCATAAAATAAATTAAAAACATCTTTATAACGACATGAAACGCATAAATTTTTTATTTTTCTTTTTTCATAAAGAAAACAGACAAAACAAATGCAATAATAAAAAAACAAATTTATTTTCTTCATTTTTTAATTTAGTTACTGAATGAAACAACTGTTTTGATTCTCTGGATTGTGTCTGCCTGATACTGTTACTGGAGCAGCATTAATACCTCTTCTGTTTAATAAACATCTGAACCACATTAATCTCAATTTAGCAGATTCAATATCTTTTAAATCTTCATCTTTTGACCACATTCTTTCACCTGCAGCTGCTGCTCTTGGCCATACAGTATTGAACCAATCAGAAACATCTACAGTTTCAGCCCACATGCATACTTCACCACCTAAAATATTTTCTTTGTATTGTCCATCAATACCTTCATCTAATTTATTGTTATAGAATGTTTCCCATTTAGTATCAAGATAATCTAAATACCACATTCTATAATTAGATAAGATTCCTCTATATCCAGATTCTACAACTTTCTTTAAGTTCTCTTTATTCAACCAAATATGAATAATTGTTCTCTTATCTAATTTAGTACCAAAAGCATTCCACACTTCTTCCCAATTCACTGGATTACGATTTTGATTTAAAACTATTTGACCAGCTTTGTTTACAATATAATGATAACCTTCTAAATTATTCATTCCATGTTCTTTTAACCAGTTAGCAATTCTTTCAACTTTGCTCCAACAAGCTGTATCTACTTCATCACCACCTAAATGGAAGAAATTATCTGGGAATAAACCAGCAGCATGTTTTCTTCCAGTCATTTCACTAAACATACTATCTAAGAATTCATAAGTTTCATTCTTTGATAAATCTAATGGATTTGGACAATCTTCAGATGGACATATTTCTGGAATACCTTTACACCAACTAGTACTATGACCAGGAACATCAAATTCTGGCATTACTCTTACACCTCTCTTTCTAGCATATTCTACTATTTCTTTTACATCAGCTTGTGTGTATTTTTCATATTCAGTATAAGCACCTTTCCAGAAATTTGGATAGTTCTTGGATTGAATTGGTTGACTTTGATCATCACTGATATGCCAATGTAATACATTGAACTTAGAGAATGTTAATGAATCAATAATCTTTCTAATGCTTTTTGTTGATAAATAATGACGAGATGTATCCATTAAAATACCACGATGAGAATAACTTGGAGCATCTTCAATCTTATATGGAGCTTTTTTGATAAGGTATGTTCTTTCTGAATAATCATAAACAACAATTTGTGATAGTGTCTCTAAACCATGATAAGCACCATAAACAGTTTTTGCTTTAATAGTAGCAGCATTTCCGTCAGCTGGGATGGTCAATTCGTAAGATTCATCTACACCAATTTGTAATTCAGCATCAAGGTCTTCAACACTGATATCTACTCCAGCTAAATATACTCCATTCTTTGTTTTTGGAGCTGTATGTGGGAATATTAAATTGTAATATCTATAAAAACATATAACCTAGAATTAAAATACCTTACTACAGCATCTGTTAAATCTTGATGGGGAGTGATTATGTTGAATTTAAAACTGTCACGATTCACTAAAATAGTCTTATCACCAGTTGTTAATGATTTAGGTTGTGGCCAAATATGGACATCAAGCTCGGATGCTGGATATCTTGGATCTTTAAGTTGGCCTGCAAGTGTTGTAGCTAAGAACAATAATGTTAAAGCAAGAGTAGCTTTCATTTTAGAAAAATGGAACACAATTCAAATGATGTTTAGTTAAAAAACAGTCATTGATAATCAAGAAATTCTAGATGAATAGTTATTTTGAGTATTTGATTATCAAAGCCATTTTAATAACTGAACTAAACATATAATAACTTAACATTTCTTTATTGGTGTTCCATTTCTTAAATATGAATAAAGCAATTGTTGCTCTTTTCTGCATCTTGTCAATTTGCAGTGCTAAGAGTATATAGTTTTCTAATTTATCATTAGATTTAAAATATCCTGCGTCTGATCTTGATGTTCACATTTGGCCTCAACCAAAACAGATATCAACAGGTGAAACAACATTAGTCGTCGATAAAAACTCATTCAAATTTGAAGCTCTCACTAAGTCAGCTGATTTAGAAAAAGCTTTCGAAAGATATCAATATATCATATTTGATCATCAAGTTCCAGATGTAAACAGAAGAGCAGCTGTAGTACTCGACAAAATCACCGTAACTGTTGATGATCTTAAAGCTGAATTACAATTAGGTTTTGATGAGTCTTACAACTTAACAATCCCAAATGATGGTAGTGCTGGTAGTATTCATGCTAAAACTGTCTATGGTGCTTACCGTGCTATTGAAACATTCTCACAAATGGTAGTCTATTCCTTCAACGATGAAAAATACATCATTAAAGCTGCTCCATACCATATCTATGATGAACCAACCTTCAAACATCGAGGTATTTTATTAGATACAGCTCGTCACTTTGAATCAGTTCCAACCATTAAGAAATTCTTAGATGCTATGTCCTATGCTAAATTAAACGTATTACATTGGCATATTGTTGATGATGAAGCTTGTCCAATTGAATCAGAAGTATATCCAACCTATTTCTATGGTGCTTACACTGAATATGAAAGATACTCAACTTGGGATGTTAAAGAAATAGTAGAATATGCAAGATTAAGAGGTATTAGAGTTATTCCAGAATTTGATGTTCCTGGTCATGCTAGATCATGGTGTAAAGGTTTACCTGATATTTGTCCATCCACTGAATGTTTAACTCCATTAGATGTATCAAAGAATGAAACATTTGAATTCTTACAAAAGTTCTTCGGTGAATTTACAGGTGGTGTAAGACGTTCTGGTTTATTCCCAGATGATTTCTTCCATTTAGGTGGTGATGAAGTAGATACAGGATGTTGGAGCAAAGTTGAAAGAATTGCTAACTGGATTAAACAACAAGGTTGGAGTAATGATGATGCTTATCATTATTTCGTTAATAAAGCTGCTAATATTGTAATGGATCAAGGTAGAAATCCAGTAAATTGGGATGATGTATGGGAAACATTTGGTACTAAATTAGATAAGAGAACAGTCATTCAAGTATGGTTAAATCATAAGAATGTTGGTGCTGTTGCTAATAATGGTTATAAAGTGATTGTAAGTAACAACGATGTATGGTATTTAGATCATGAAGCTACAACATGGGAATCTGTTTATCAAAATGATTTATATCAAGGTGTTAATAAAGAAAACTACCAAAATGTATTAGGTGGTGAAGTTGCTATGTGGAGTGAAAGAATTGATATTTCTGATTTATTCAGCACTGTTTGGCCAAGAACTGCTGCTGCTGCTGAAAGAATGTGGTCAAAACCAGAAGATTTAACTAACATTGACTCTGCAAAGAATAGATTATTATGGTTCAGATGTTTATTAGATAGAAGAGAGATTAATGCTGCTCCAGTTGAAAAAGGTGGAAGACCAGCACCACCAGAACCAGGTAGTTGTTTCGCTCAATAAATAACTAATTTGTTTTTATATTATTTTCATTCTTTTTGTTGTAGAAAACAAATAAAAAATATGATGGTTTATCGAAAATATTTTGCATAACCCAGATATTTGAATTTGAAAATTAAAAATGTCTGTACATGAAGAATTAGATGTTTCTCAAACTGAAACTAGTTTCGATGAAAGTTCTTCATTATCATCAATAGATACACCATCAAGACCGCTCTCTACTTTTTCAAATGATCCACAAAAAGAGAATGGACTTGAAGATCGAGATAAACAATTCAAAAAATCAATAAACAAGCTAAATAAAATATATAAAACTACAGAATTCTCTGTTGGCAAGATGCTTGATGTATTTATTGCTATTTAGTGTTATAATGTTAGGCACTTAAAAGATCAGAAAGAGAGAAAATATCTTTAGAGAAGAATCATGAATATCATCAGAAAATATTAGAATCAGTTGAAAAACTCAATACTAACTTAGTAAATAATCTTACTAAACCAATAGAAAAGACTCAAATAATGCATGTATCACAACCATATGAAGAAACAAAGAAGAAACATTCAAATGCTGATTATACTTATGAATCTGCAACTCAAACAACACCAGAGAAAAATAATACAATAACTCAAACATCTTCAATATCCTCAGCATCTATATCAAGTAAAAAATCATCTCCAGCACAGTCAGTAAAATCTGCTGACGTAAATACTACACCTCCTTTGATGTTAGATAATAAGGCTAATAATTCTGATCCTTATTATCATATTATATCACCAAATCCATTAACTAAGAGCCAATTACTAACAGTTCCTGTAAATAATATAAATAATAATAATCAACAATTAAAACAACAACAACAACAACAACAACAACAATTGTCAAATCAAGAACAATATTCACAGCCTTTACCACTACAACAACAACATTTATCACAATCACAACAACAACAACAACAACAACAGCCATCAATGCAACAGCAAATGGATAATTCAATACCTCAGCCAATATTAAACCAAACACCACCACCACCACAAACATCTCCTATATATTCACAACCACATCTACCTCAATCACAACCTCAATATATATCACCTAATCAACAACAACAACAACAACAACCATTATATCCACCAAATTATTACTATTATAATCCTTCACCACCTCCACCATCATTATATAATAATAATAATCATTCTAATACTCCTTTATATGATAATGATAATCTTCAATTCTCTAGTATTCCACCTAATTCACAGCACTTCATATCATCCAATCAAAAATCACAATCAAATCCAATTAATAACAATAACAACAATAAGCAATATAGAACTCCATCTCCAATACCAATATATCCTAATAATATAGTTTCTAATGCTAATACACCACCATCAATAGAATCTCCAATACAGCAACCACAACAATCACAATCACAATCACAACAGAATATTGAAGAAGTAATGGAATCATTATTGCAATCACTTAAAGGAAATAAACTATCAACACAACAATATTCATATAAACGATATAATACTAGCAACAGTGGTAATAATGATAGTAGGAAAAGCAGTAGCCATAGTAGTAATAACAATAGTGACAATGATGAGAACAATATAAACATCAATAATACTACAGATAGTCATCATTATTATAATAAACCTCAATTAGAAAAGAGTATAAGTAGTTCATTTGATAATATATACAAAACAAAACTAACTGAATTTAAACAGACATTAGATAATGAAAAGAATACTGCATTGGATGAAATACTTAATGAAATACACAACCTACCATTAGCACCTTATAAACCATCAGATAATAATAGCAATAATGATAATACACAAGATACTCATAAAGATTCTACACTACAGGAAATATTAAAAAAGAAAAAAAAAGAAGAACAACAACAAGATGTTATAAGTAATAATAAACAAAAAGAGATATTATTAAAAAATAAAGAAAAAATAATTAAAGAAATATATGAAGAAAATGAAAAAGACTTTGATAATATGTATCATAGTATATCATCTCAACTATTAGATGGAATTGATAGAAATATTGATAAAGTGAGGGAAGAAATGAAATCAACACATTTATATAATATAGAAAAACTAACACGAGAATTGGTAAAAGAAAAAGAAATAAAATGTAAAGAAGAAAAAGAAAAATTAGAAAAATATTATGAAATGGAATTAAACAAACATTTAAGTGAAATAGAAAAATCATATGATAAAGAAATAAATGATAGTTTAGAGCAAATAAGGAAGAAATATGAATGTGATTTAGCAAGAGAAGAAGGTAAAATAAGAGATGAAATAAAGCAGAAACAATTAAAAGTAGAAGCAAATCTAAGAGAAGAATTAGAATGTAATTATGTAAATGATAGAAGAAATATAATAATGAGAATTGAAAAAGAATCACAGAACGAACTATGGGAATTAAGAGAAGAATTAAAAAGGAAATATGATTTAGAATATGAAGAAGAGAAAGATAAAATCAACAAAGAAAATATAACTATAATAAATCAAGAAAAAATGAAATATGAAGAAGAAATATCATTGAAGTTAAGAAGTGAGAAAGAAAGGCTATTAATTGAAAGAGAGAATATATTAAATGAATACAAAGAAAGTTTATCAATAGAATTGGATAATGAAATCAATAAAATGATTGAAGAAGAAAAGAATAATGAAATTGAATATAAAAACCAAATAAATATAACATTCAATAAACATCGAAGTGAAATAATGAAATATTTAAAGAGCATTCAAAACATTCAAGTGGATAATGAAAATGAAAATGAAAACATTGAGAATCGCTATAAAGAAATGAAAGTAGAAGATATAATAGAGATTATAAAACAAATGACAATAAATTATCATAAATTAGAGAATAAATATTTAATGCTAGTAGATAAATTAGGTAAGATTACTAAAGAGAAATTATTGAATTGCAAACTGAACTTAAAGAATTGTGAGAGTTGTAAGAGATTAACAATATTGAATAAACATTTAATAGAGAAAATTAATACATATGAGAAATCATAATATTTAATTAAATTATTTGTTAGTAACTGTTGCTTAAAAAAGAAATAAAATTAAAAAATGCAAAATAAATTATCAAACTAAGTTTGTCAGTTTTTTTATTCGTTTTTAAAGTTTTAGAGGGATTAAAGCAATAAATGGATGATAGTCCTGATAAAACTATAACACAGAATCTATACATAAAAGAAGTATGAAATTATTATCGATTATACTGTTAATAGAAACAATGTCGTGAACAGTTTAAATATTTGAAAAAGAGACTTGAAAATATGAGAAAAGAATATGTTTACTTAAAAGATGAACCAATAGTTGTACGTGCAATTCAAAGAGCAGTTCATACGTTCAAAGTAGTTAGAGAAACTAGAGGATATGAATTTATTGAATTAGTGCATCAATTTAATAAAGAATTAGATACTTTATCAACATTAGTATCACAGGTTTTACATGAAAGAGAATTAAAAGCAGAAGTTAATAGATTAGAAGCTTTTGAAGCTCGTAGATTTGACGGAATAATTAATGCGATGAGATACAAAAGACCACAGTACATAGCTCTTCCTACACCTTCACAAACACAAACATTGCCTCGTGTATCAAAATCAGCACCAACTGCTTCATATCCACCACCTTCTATAAATCATGTATTAACTCAATCACCATTTATGGGTAGTTTCGTTGATGCAGTTAATTCAGCATTTGTAACTACATTAGATAGTGAAACATCTCCAGTACCATCATCACCAGATGTAATGCAACAAAATATATCATCCCCAAGAGGTGAAGAGAATAAAGAACCAAATCATATGAATTTAACTCAACAATTAGATATATCAACTGCAGAAATACTTCCAGAGAAAGAGAAAGGTCCAGAAGAAAAAATAGACAAAGAAAAAATACAAAAATACAATGAAGAATTAAACCAGAAATTAGAATCAGATATTCATGACTATCATGAACAAATAATCATAATGAAAAATGAAATACAAAATGAAAGAGAAGAAGAAGCTGCCTATCTACGAGCTCAAGAAGAAAAGAGAATATTCTCATTATCCAAATGGACTGATTTTACTAGAGGGATGTTGAGAATATTGAGAAAAATGAAATTTGATGAAGCAACTTATAAGATTAAGATAGAAAATGCAGTAGAAAATTGCCTTAAAAAGCAATTAAGAGCTAGAGAAAAACGTGATTTATTTATACAATCAATAATTAATGACATTATTGAGAAAGTAGGAAATGAATGTGCGAGAAGAGAAATGTTTCAAATGGAGAAGAATGAAATATATGAAAATAGTAAATATGAACCATTACAACAGAGATATATTGTATTATATATATTTTTATATATATATTTATATATTCAAATAGATATCTGATATAAGGAATAATCATTTAAATAATCCAATATCTGAGAATACAAGATGGATTGGCATATTATGTTGTGGTTGTTGTGTTGAAGATCCTGTAGAATATTCAAGATTAATAATAGCTATGATTAAACAACAGGAAAATGAAGCAAATTATAATAATAACAATAACAATAATATGTATATATTTATTATATTCATATTTATATAGTCAATTGAAGTTTAATATATTTCATGTTCATTATGATGATTTGCCTACAAGAGCTGAATCTTATTTATATCATACATTTATATTAAGTTGTAGTCCTTTAGTTGAAATGGAAGGTTATTGGATTAAAGATTTAAAAGACTTTATTAATTATCAACTTAAATTAAACCATAGTATTATTAGTTTAGGAATGACAAGTTGTTTATTGAAATATATATTAGAAGATAGAGAATATGATAATACAACTCAGAGATTATATGGTCCAGTTGGTGTATCTTATCATTCTGATTATTTAAATCCAAGAATTGATTATACTGAGTTAGATACTAGTATATTGAATGATGTATATATATATTTAAATTTGTTATTATTATTATTATATATTTATAGTATGTTATTCTACATTGTTCAAGTATTGTATTAGAACCAGATGATTCTGTAGCAATTGATAAACAATCAAGAACATTACATTCTAGTGGATATAGAGTAGGAAATAATATAATATCCTTATATTCATCACCAGAATTATTACCAATTACATTTGAAGCATTTTGTACAGAGTTAATGAATAGAAAAATGATGGATCCAAGTGAATATTCAGTAATAAAAATGAGAATAAATAATATATCTTATAAAAAGTTAGTGGAACATAAGAATATAGTTTGTAGAGATATTTATGATTGGATTATTGGATTTGAAGCGAATTATGAACTACTATCATTTGGACCATTATTACCACAGATATTTTCAATTAAAGGAAGTAGATCTCTTGTTCAATGTACAGAAGATGCAATTAAAGAAGCAATTGAACAGTTATGTGATACAATAATTATACCATTAGTATTCACTAAAGATGCTAATCCAATTAACTTGTGGAATTATCAATTGAAAGAAATAACAGATGTTTCTGAAATTACTGAGTTATGTCAAATATATGTAGAAAAGGGAGATGGAGATGTTGTATATTTAATCATTTATTATTATTGTTATATAGTTATATCCATCACATCTATTTTCGACAGAACAATTGAAGTTAATGAGATTAGCACTTCCATATATCCCAAGAAAGACTATTTATAGATTACTTACATTGAAAGAAACTGTAGAATCAATAGAAAGATTATCTGAAGAATATGCTAAAGATACTTCCTCTATATGTTTGATATTAGATTATTTAGGTGATAATCCAATATCATTAGTTGTTTCACAAATTAAGAATGATTTATATAAATGCAATAAACAAGTAATATTACAGACAAAACATAGATATATATTGGAATATATTCACAAGTATATATTTTTCTTTATAATATATTATTATATAATAGAGAATGTCCAAATTGGTTATTATTTTATGATATATCTGAGATTGATATTAAATCAGTAGAATTATTGCCATTCTTTAGTGATGTTACTTCATTTGCTGATGGTGTGTATATGAATAAACATCAAATATTTGTTGAACCACATGATATTGAATTTGCTGATAGATTAATCAATACAATTAATAGTTTTGCCTTGTATTATGGTTGTGGTGATTTTATTAGTAATGTAAAATGTGTTAGTTTATGTATTTGTTTTTATTTTATTATTTTATTTAGATTATGATGATTCTCCAATGAAAGAATATAGTGCTTATTGTAGATATAATCCTGATTTTGTAGTATCTTATTATCCAAGACACGCATTTAGTGCAAGAAAGCAATGGATTGAAAGTCATGGAGATGAAAGTCTATTTGAAGTACCAATGAAAAACTTGTTAGAATTCTCATTAAAACAGTCAATAGCTAAAGTCAACTCAAACCCTTTTATTAAAATTGTAAATCCTGATTTTAAAGATGAACCGCAATCTCCATCCTTAGATAAGACTAAGAAAAAGAAGAAGAAATTTGATCATGTTGGTAAGTATATTACAGTAAAAGAGATAAAAACACCTACATTTTTAAACAGTGAAACTTTAAGAAAGAATTCTATCGAAGTTCATAGGGATGCTGATTTCTTCTATGAATTGAATGTATATATATTTTTTAATATTTTAATTATAATAGCATAATTTAAGTCTTTATCAAAAGAACAAATCCAAAAAACCTTATAGAAGAATCAAATCTGTTTCTCCATCTGTTTTATATGATTCTGTTAGTCCGTATTATTACTATATTATTATTATTATTGTAATAGTCAGTCTACTAATTCACCATCAAATCCAGTATCACTTTCACAAAGTCCAGCATTTGAAATGAAGAATACTAGACCTTTAAGTAGAACAACAGCATCTAGTGAAGATAGAGATGTAGATAGATGTAAATCTGATGCTGAAGTACTATATCATTGTCCTTCTATTGTGTCTCAGATATATAGTAATATAAACAATACACAGTTAGCATTAAATAAATTAACTCTTCATGGAAGGTCAAAAAGTACCACACCTTATCAAAATCCAGTTACAACTTTACCTAAACTTACTAAACATGATGATTCGAATAATTTCTCAATAAAAACGAAATATAGCAGAACAACAGATTTTCAAACAGAAGGTGAATATAACCCATGGATACAGTAATTTTAATAAAGTTATTTATTTATTTATGTTGTATGTGTGATGAAAAGAAAGAAAATAATTCAAATTAGTTTGATTCTGTTCAAGCTTTTTTCGTTTTTTTATTTATTCATCATATGGAAACAATAACAAAAGAAGAGTTGTTAAGAATATCCCCTGAAGATATAGATCTTCGATTGTCATCATATATATTAGGTCCAGTTGATAATCCAACCAATTTATCTACTGTTGATTTACTAAAGCAAGTTTTAATACTTTCAAAGTTGAACAATGTTGAAGATACTACATCTACTCCATTACTTACCTATTCTACAGTAGCTGAACAAGTAATGACTTCTATACCTTCTTTAACAGAATTGTGTGAAACTGGAGATGGTTTTTTTCAACTTCCAGATTTACCACTTCCTGTTACTGGATTTGCAACTCATTCTGAAGTGAGTGAAGTAAGATCAGAGTATTTTATATTCTGTATTAATATTATTAATAGAATTTCAGTTCCACCGAGTATATTTGATCATTTTAAAGAAGTTAGTGAAATATTAAAATCATTACTTGGTGATGTTATAAATTTATTATCATTTTCATACCTAGAATCAGGCAATGTAGAAAATGACTTTAATCTTGATTATGAAGTATCAATAAAAATACCAATGGAAGTTAATGACATGTATTTTGGTAAATTATCACAGATGTTGCCTACATTTAGTATTGATCAAATAATAGAAGTATTAAATCATTTGAAAGTAGAGAAATATTCATTATTAGGAGTTTACAATAAACAAGAAGCATTAGAATTATATAGAAGGTGTGAAAAATATCATATTAATCTTATCATAGTTCCAAAATTCATTATTCCAATTTTAGACAAAATAATACATATAATTAAGTATTTGTTCGAATGTATTGAAACTAATTCAGAATTAGCACTTGGTTTTACATTTTCAGAAGATTTATTTAAACAGTTCATTCGTTCTGTTAATTATTATCCTCCTTTCGTATGTAATGCACTTATTAAATATGTTTCACATTTTGTTCCAAATTATATAACAATTCTAATGGATTTTATAAAAGAAGATGATTTTATTGAATATTACAAGAATAATAATATATTACATTCACTATATTGTGCTCTATTCAGTAATACAGAGTGTTTAAATGAAATATTTACTGATAATATGATCTACACATTTCTATTTACTAAAGTGTATGATTTAGTACTTAATGAAGAATATAAAACAAAAGAAAGTCTATATGATTGGAGTATTATTAGTCTATCCTGTGATAATATAATTTATTATATCTTATTACTATCAGATAATAAACCAACAGATGTGAAGTTTCATACAATGTCATTATTAAAGACTATATTCACTATACTCTTAGACTTTGATAAATTAGTAATAAAACCATTTGAATCATATAATAGACGTTTAGATATTGAATATGATGTAGTAAAGAGAATAACTGATATAATGGGGAAATTCGCATCTCAATTTGCATTGAAAACTGAAACATACTACAGTAATCAAAATCTATTACAATATATTGAGTATTATGAAGAGTATATAAAACTAATTAGTGAATATATCCATAATGAAGAAGTTACTTTATATCCATTCTCTATCATGAGGACATTCATGACAGTGATTTTATATCAGAATTTTATATATCATAAACTACCAGCTGATACATTATTTAATAGGAATAATTGTGATGAATATATGTTAATATATATGAATCCTATCATTAGGTATTGTAAAGAAAACAATTTATTGTTATTTGAAACAGTTTATAACCCATATATTAATTCATTAAACTATAAAACTGATATTTTGATGTTGCAACTATTATCAAACTTTTATAGTCCTCATATCTATTTAAAGAATATTTATACAAAACTGAATATTGAAGAATCAACGTTATTAGATTATAGTATAGACAATCTATTAAAAAGGTTGAAAATATTAATTACTCTCTTTACAGTTCCATTGAAGGAGTATAACGAAGAGGAGATAATAGAAAATGATATTGGAAATTACATATTGATTCATAAACATATGTTAAATGAAAAATTAGATGAAGATAATATGAATGATTTCTTTTATAGATACATCTTATCTCATTATTATGTATTACATTCAAATAGTAATTATGAAACAATAACCAGAATTTATACAAGAATAAAAGAAGAAAATAATTTAATAAAATATTATAATCCTTTCAACAATGATGTTCCATTTTCTCAACATGAATCTATGTTATTATTGTTCAATTATTATCCAGTATTTCATCATAATGACAATGAGAATAACGAAAATATTGTTGTTGAATTTCAGATGTTAAGTCATGTTGTTGAATTACCATTGTGTTATGATATAGTGTTGTATTTGTTTTCTAATTATTATGATAATGAAAATAACTATCTGATATATATTTTATTGAAGATGTTGAATATATTATTGTTTAATCCGTTTATTTATACGGATTTCTTAGCTCAGTGTATGATTGGTATTAATAATAATCCTTCAATATATGAGTATTTGTCAATCACAACGAATAATAATCCATATTTATCAGAATGTATAAAAGAAATACAACAAAAATTGATTGAAGAATATACAAATCTAAGACACCATAATAATGAAGATTATAAGGATTTAATAATAACAAAGAAAGATTTATCAAATACCTGTAAATCATGCAATGCTTTAACAGTAGAAAGATATTGTGATAAATGTAAATGTTGTTATTGTATAAAATGTAGTGATAGAATTCATAGTCTAATTGAAAACTTTAGTCATTTTCCAAGACCATTATGTTATTGTGGTAAATGTAATTCAGAAGGTAAAATGACATTAGCTGAATTATTATGTATTGACTGTGAGATATTTTACTGTAAATCTTGTAGTGAAATTGTTCATACATCTTTAGATTCAAGAGATCATCGATTTAACTGTTTATATACAATAACAAGTAAGACATATAGAATGAAAGGAAATAGTAAATCTGAATTTAACCCAACAAGTAATGAGAAATTGTTATTATCAAATTACACTCCTTATCATATGGTAATATTGACATATTATCACAGTACAATATTAGGAAAATTGTTTAATATTCGATTTAAAGCGAATGATATAAAAGAATATACATTGTATGTAATAAGTAGTAATAATCCTTTATTTGCCTCCTATTATTATATTCAAAGTTCTTTACCATATCAAACACATATAATTAGATATTATACTCATTTTGAGTCTCCAATTTCTTCTCAATTTGAATCTTGGTATAATATAAATAATGAAGATACTTATCACTATTTAATATTTGATTTTATTCCAATGGTATATATATATATTATTTGAATATTATTATGATTATTAAATAGACATTAAATCAATATATACAAATTCATAATCCACTAACTCGAAAAGAAATCATTACAATTTTATCTCAAATATCTAAAGCTGTAATGTTTTTATTCAATCGTCATGTGATTTATAGAAATCTATGTTTTGATACAATAATATTAGATGATGGAGTATGGAAAATATCTGATTTATGTTATTCAATAATAACGAATGATAAATATGAATTCAAAGAAAAATATGTTCAAGGAATAATGTATACATTACCTCCTGAAATATTATTAAATGTTGATGATAAATATGAAGAAGTGACTAATAATTACACATTAACTCCACCATTTTCATTAGGAATAATATGTTACCAACTAATGTTTGGTTGTTTGCCATATCCAAATTATCCATTAAAGTTGGAGATGAGAGAACAAAATCCTGAAAGTGAAGAGATGAAGGAATTATATAGTGTAGTGTGTAAAATGCTAAGTGCAAGTCCAGAGAATCGAATGAGTTTCAATGATTTCTTTTTATACATAAATAGTGAATTTGATAAGATTAATTGAATAATTTTATGATAAATTTGTATGATAGTGTTTTGTTATGTTATAAAGTAATTATTGATATTATACAAGCTCGATTATTATTTTGACATAAAAAAAACGTTTTGCTTTTAATCTGAATTGAAAACATTAATAAAGAGATTAAGATTTTATAAACCATTAAGTATAATAAATCTATTAGGAAATGAATTAGCTGAAAGAGAATTAAGAAATCAGAATTAAAATCATTCTTAAAAACAATTTCAACAATAGGAAAAATAGAATTAGGTGGAATTACTGAAGAATTATTAAAAGAATTTTGGGATTATATTTTTAATTAAAAAATCAATGAATAAATGTTATAAAAGCATTAACAAATTTAACAACTTTTTAATTTTGTATTTCTCTCATTATTATTATTATTATCTTCTTCTTCTCTTACTCTCTTTCTACTTCGAGGAGTGCTTATTTCATTCTCTTTTTCAATTAATCTAATCAAAGTCTCGCATCTTTTCTGTAACTCTAATGCTGTTCTGGATTTTATATACCAATCAAATCTAAATCTATCAGATTTCATTACTTCATGTTTTAAAGAATCCCAATGACCAATTCCCACTTGAGCTAACATACATAATAAAAATCGATCATTATCTTCAGTATAATATTTACCTTTTTGACTTCCATATGGTATATTTAAAGTGCCAAGAGGATCAGGATTACGAGATATACGACTTAATAAAATACTTTCAGTTTTAGCCTTTCTTTCAATTCTTTGTTCGCCTTTCTCAATTCGATCCATCAGTTTCTTATAATCATTTATTTGTTTATATTTATTTTGAAAAGCAGTATAATATTTTTCTACTTCTTCTTCACTCTTTCCTGTTTCTTTAGCTATTTCACTTATTATTTTTACATTCTTTCTACCAATTTTTTCTAATGTATTTATAAATTTTTTAAAATCATTTCTAGACCAATTACCAAATCCTTCTTTCAATAATCTTTCTTTTTCTTCAAACTCATCAACTGTTAAACCGTTTATTGTTCCATCATCTACCTCTGCTTCTAATTCATGTTTCATTTTCCATTCATCTTCTTTATCAAATAATTCATTCAATCTTTTTTCATCATAAAATTGAAAATCAAACATTTGAAAACCTCTTCTTTTCTCTTTAATTTCTTTTTCATTATTTCTTGATGGAACAGTTTCACCATAGATATTCTTTCTTTCTCTTTGAGGTAAATTAATAAATGAACCACCTTTATAATCCTTACCATCAAATGAATATAATGAAAACTGATCTTTGGAATCTAAACTGAAGTTCTGTAAATTATGAGACATTGATTTTTGTATTTTTTCATTAAAATCTTTAGTTTTATTTTCACCATATGCTAATATTGCATCAATATCTTCATCAGTAACAGTCGAACCTTTCGAATTAAATATCAAATCAGCACCAAATGTAATCATCGTGTTTAATTCATCTTTTGATAATTTCTTATTCTGTTCAGCCAATCGTCCTTGTTGAATAACCACTGCATCTAAATATAACTTTCTTTCTGCTCTTTCTACAATCTTTTCTTCTACTGTTCCTTCACAGATGAATCTAAACACACGAACTTGTTTCTTTTGACCTATACGATGACATCTATCTTGAGCTTGAAGATCAGCTTGAGGATTCCAATCTGAATCAAACAAAATAACAACATCAGCAGTAGCTAGATTAATACCTAAACCACCAGCTCTTGTAGATAATAAAAACATAAATACTTCACTATTTTCACTATTAAATCGATCAATCTGTGAATCTCTATCTTCACCTTTCGTTTGTCCATCAATTCTACAATATTGATATCCTTTATATCTTAAGAAATCCTCCAATATATCCAACATACGTGTCATTTGAGAGAATAATAAAACTCTACTTCCTTGCTCTTTTAGTTTTTGTAATAATTTATTTAATATTATCATCTTACCACTACTTTCCCATAAATGAGGTCCATCAATATATGGTGGCCCAGGTTCTGCACCTTCAAATAAATATGGATGATTACATACTTTACGTAACTGCATTAATACATTTAACAATTGAACTCTACTAGCACCACCTAATTGATTCAAAGCAGTTGCATCTTTTAATAAGACATTCTTATACCATACTTTCTGTAATTCTGTTAAACCAATGTATAATTTAGTCTCTACTTTGGGAGGCAAATCGTGAGCTACATCTGATTTTAAACGACGTAATAAAAATGGTCTTAATATCTATATAAAAATATTAATAATATTAAAATATAATACAGTATGTAATTTCTTTACAAAATCATCTTTTACACCACTTGAAAATATTTCATCAAAATCATCAGAATTGCTAAACACATCAGGCAATAGGAAGTTCAATAATGCCCATAATTCATGCAAATTATTCTGTAAAGGAGTACCAGTAATTAACAATCTAAAATAACTTCTAAATATTCGAACATTCTTTGACAAAGTTGATTCTTCATTCTTAATACGATGTGCCTCATCAATACATATATAAAACCAACTGACTCTGGATAATGCGTTCTTCTCGATATTCGCTATTTCATAAGAAGTGATCAATATATCAAAATCACGAGTTTGTATTTTATCTCTAATTATTATATTTCTTTCATTTTGATCACCATGGAAACGTACTACTCTGAAATTAGGCACCCATGTCTTTATTTCCTTCTCCCAATTACCTAATGTTGATTTTGGTGCAATAATTAAATGAGGTCCATCTATACCACGATACTCTTTCAAGAATCCAAACATTGATAATGTTTCTAATGTCTTACCTAGACCCATCTCATCAGCTAATATTCCATTTATTCCTGATTCATATAATGAGATTAACCAATTAAGAGCTTCTAATTGATATGGTTTCATTTGACCATTTTTAATACATGTTGGCTATTATATATAATATAGAAACATATATACTTGTGATGTCAACCTTGTAAAACCCCTATCATCAGTTGATGTAGTTAATAGTTGCTTATCTTCTTCTTCTTCTGTCATTCTTCCTGCTCTTTGTCTGCCTTGACTCTTCTTTTCCGTTGTAGCAGCTTTACTATTGATTGTTCTTACTCCTTGCATATATAATGAGTATACTTCAGATTGTTGGGTAAGATATATCAATCTACGTCTTTTCTTTTCTTCAATATCTATATATAACAAAATATAAACATATTATTCATACCACTACTTATTTCAATGTCTGAAGGTAGATCATTGGAAGCAGCTTGAATTTCTTTCAATAATTTTATCTGTTCTTCTTTAATTCGTTGAAGACGTTTTTCTTCTTCAATGGCAGCTCTTTTCCTCTACAAATAAGAAATCTACTGAAATACTTCACCAGTTAGCTGTGGCGATCCAGGAAGTCCATCATTGTGACTGTTATCTTGGTTTTTCTTCTGATTCAAAGCAGAATTTGGAACCTAACAAAAAATATTAATAATTTAAGAAATACATATTGCTCAGATGGATCATGATAATCATCATCATCATTGTCAGAGTTTTGCATAGTTGGCATATTACTTCGTAATGAATAGAACTCAAACACAAAAAAGGAATTAAATGACTCAAACGAAATCCAAGCCTGTTAAATCAAATTCACATAAAAAAACACAAAAATTAATACAATATATATAAAATATATACATACAATAAAATTAGTTTAATAAAGCAGAAAGTCTCGAAGGTGTAGAAGGATTTGTAGTTGATATTTTCATCGACACTGTAGTTGATGTCTGTATATCCTGGTCCTTAAATTCTGTGTAAGAAGAATAAAAGTATAACGAATAACATCCCCAACATACTTCAAACAATACAATCTGTTCATTTCCATCAGGATCTCGCTTAATATCTTCCATTTTCTTACATCTACATGTCTTACACATCGCTTTATGACATACATCACATTCAACTCTCTCTTTATCATTCTTTATAATAATGTTGCAAATTGGACATCTTACACAATTTGCTGTCTTTGGTTCAGTTATTCTTCTTTGTCTTAGCAGTTTATAATAATCATTACATATTTTCACTGACAAACTAATCTTATGTTTGGGATAAGCTTGTTTATCTAACTCATTATATTCTTTTATCTTTTCTTCTATTTCTAATTCCTCTTCTCTGATTTTATTCTTTAAATCTCTTATCCATTTTTCACTAGTTGCTATTTCTTTTATTTGTTCTTTGTAATTATCTTCCGCTTCTTCTTGTTCATTGACAAAGTCTTGAGATCTTCCTTCTTTCACATATCCTTTATATCTTTCTATCACTTCTTCTATTGCATGTGCTTCTTGGTTAAGTCTATCTAATTCTTCTTCGAATTTAGTATTATCTACTGGATTAATTTGATATTCCGGCTAATTAGTGTATTACATAAAATATTTATACTAGATTTATTACTTTTATAAAGTTTGATATTAGAAATTCAGGATGTGAATCTCCTAAATATATCTGTGAAGTATTTAATATAAAATATAGTCTTTGAAGAAATTTTTCTCTCTGCTTTGTTGTGCATATTTTCTTTGCTACTTGAAATAATTTTTCAATCTCTAATCTCCAAGTTTGACGACTCATCACAATGGGAAGTTCTTTGGGGAATAAAGGTTTTTTTGACTTTCCTCCTATACATTTATAATTCATTCATATCATACTTGGTATTTGATAAGCCATAGTTCTCTACCAACGTCTATCAAATAAAATCTAAATTGAAAAAACAAATCAAGCCGAGTTTTCATTTAAAATGTGTAGAGGTAGATATTTTCTTGTATTCTGCTGTTTTTAAGTGTATATAGTTTTGCTGCATATGTATGGGAATGCTAATAATGGCTTCTATTACAATGATATTAATCCCTACTCAAATTGATGGTTCAAGGTTAAGAAAGGAATATTCTAATATCACATCGCAGATAGTTCCCCCTGATCCAGTAGTCAGAAAGCTTTGTATACTCCATATTTTTAATAATTTAGTTCCAAATCTAACACTTAATAAATTTACCATTGTATTAGTTGATTATAACGAAGCATTGCTAGGGAAAACATATCTTTGAATTTAGAATAAAATATGAAGTAGTAATTCTTAATAATGTAATATTCTTTCTCTTTTGGCTAATTCTACAGATTTATTAGGAGAAATTCTAATAATAGATGATGGTTCTAATCCTCCAGTGAAATATGATCATCACATGGTAAGAATAGTCAGAAATCCTACTAGACAAGGTTTAATATATGCTAGAAATCAAGGTGGTAATGAGGCAAGATGTGAATTTATCGGTATAATGGATGCACATATTAAAGTGGCTTATGGATGGTTAAATGAACCATATTTATTAATGAAAAAAGTATAATATGAATAATTATGTATTATTTTTTATAGAATTATAAAACAGTAGTTAATCCAATAGTGTTTAGTCTACAACATGATAAATTCGAATTCTTCCCAGCACGTAAAGGTATTGGTAGTTCAGCAGGGTTTCTATGGTCATTTACACACATATGGGGAGGTGGTAAAAAAGGAAGTATAGAAGCAGCAGCAACAATGGGTGAATTTTTCATTACGAAAAGATGGTGGACAGAAATCGAAGGAATGGATGAAGGAATGAAACAATGGGGTGGTGAGAATATCGATATATCATTAAGAACATGGTTATGTGGTGGGCAAATATTAGTAGCAAAGACAAGCTATTTAGCACATGCATTTAGGACAAGATTTCCATATCCTGTAGATGGTAATTTAGTATTAAGAAATGCTGCTAGATCTGCTGAAGTATGGCTAGGTGACAAATATATTAGTAAGTTTTATGATGCAAGAAGAAGAAGGAGAGGTACAATAAATGTTGGTGATATATCTAGTATGAATTGTTTTTTTTCTTCATATTTTTATTTTTGTTTAATAGAACCATTAGCATTGAAGAAGAAGCTGAAATGCCATGATTTCGATTGGTATGTAGAGAAATTTAAAGGCATTTCTCCATGTGAATCAGGTATTTATTATTTTTTTTAATGAATAATAGGTGATCCTAGTTGTGGAAAAGTATATGCAGTTAGTGTAAATGAAATTGATCGAAAATTTTATTAACACTTATTTATAATTTAATGATTTTTGTGTATTTTGTTATTGAGTTAGAAATTTTTAATATTTTTCAATCAAACAAGTTCGAACCCATTTGAGATATTTTTTTGAAATGGGTTGTTGTGGATCTAAACCTAAAATCCCATTTTTGGAGTTAGATCAAAAGATAAAAAAGATAACTTCAACAGATTATTCAACAGAAGAGAAAATGTCTCAATTGCTACAACTACTAGAAACATATTTATTAGAAAGATGTAAAGACTTTCTTGTATCTAGATGTCAACAAGAGGATCAAAATGACACAGGTTTAATCAAATATACTTCTCTAGAAAAACTAGTACAACGAGTGTTTATCTTCCCAACATCATTCTATGATGAATCGCTTAAACCACCAATAACTGAATCAGAAGTAAACTATTATCAATTCTTAAGGTATTTATCAGTAAATCCTTTGTTTGCTGAAGAACAAAATGTTCCACCACACTGTGAATGTAAATATTTATGTCTTCAACTAGGAAATCCATTATTATATGCAGATTTTATAATGTCATTAACAATTGAAGTAGAAAAAGAGGATGACGAAAGAAGCCCAATTCGAATAGGTGAAATGGAAATACCAGTGACTCATTTGGAGAGATTAATAATATCTCAAATACCAGTCATTGCAAAAACCACAGATTATGATTATTTATGGTCAGATATACAAAAAGAAGTA
Source organism: Proteromonas lacertae (assembly GCA_002245135.1). Classification (NCBI taxonomy): domain Eukaryota; class Bigyra; order Opalinata; family Proteromonadidae; genus Proteromonas; species Proteromonas lacertae. The sequence goes on from NGBS01000889.1 coordinate 51,267, forward strand.
TTTTAAAAATCTAATTAAAAATAATAATAAAATAATATTTCATTTATTCTCTGTTTATATTATTTGTTTGTTGATTATATTTTACCATCTAAATCTCCTGTTGCATTTATATAATATGTTGGATATATTGTGTTATTTTCATCATAAACACTATTCAGCGATGGAGTAATTCCACTTAACACCAGCAAAGTATCTATATCATTATTATTTCCAAACAAAATATCTGTCTTTAGTGAATCTCCTATCATTAATGTCCTTTTCTTATTTATATTAGGTCTTAACTCTTCGATACATTTATAAACAGCTGAAGATGGTTTACCTGTTAATATATCTGGTTTTCTATTTGATACACAAGTCAAAAAATCAATTGTTGGTTCTATTGGATTAATAGAATAATATATTATACGATTTGCAGGAAATAAAAACATGTTAGATTCATAATAAGTCACATCACTTTCACAACTAACAAATAAACAGTCTTTATTCTCTAGATATTTCATAGCTTTTGTCAATTTAGTAAAATTATTGTATTTATCAAAACCAACTACAACAGCATCTACTTTTCCATCTAAGTCAATATTATCAATTGAAAAATCATATTTTTTATTATCTTCTAAACCATATGCATCTATTCCCATTGATGTCATTCCGTCTATTAATCCTTGTTGTCCTATCACATATACTGTTTTACAACTTGTAAAACTCTTCAAATATTTTGCTGCAACATATCCAGAACTATAAACAGATATTCGTTGATTTATATGATACGGTATCATCTGATCTACAGTGGAATCAATTCCATAGGTTTTTAATTTTGATACATACATTTCTCTACTACTTGAAGAATTATTAGACTAAATATAATTCATTATTATTCAATGAATTAATACGACATAAAAAATATCTTTCTTCAATTGCTTAAGACGATTTATTACTTTAACTGACAAAGGCATTGGACTTGAACCATAATAAATGACACCATCACAGTCAAACAGTATAGTATCATAATTACCTATTAAATCTGGTGTAAATAATGGTATTTTAATATCACTATTCATAATTATTGATTGATATTCTGAGAATAAAGAGAATTACACAAATTGACATTACATATGTAATTGACCAAAAAGAGAGGTAATTTTGTTTTTTCATAATATGAATGATAGCAGCAACGAAGTGAGAAGATCTGTAAGGAAATCAATGAGTGGAGATAAATTACCAAATGAAGAGGTAATGAATAGTACCGAAGTATTATCAGGAGCAAATTATAGTACAGCAGTGAATTCGTATGAATAGGTTATATATTGAATAGAAAACTGGATGGTAGTGTGTTTATTAATGCTGCAAATAGAAAATTTGGGTATGAACAACTATCTCTTTAATTTTAGAATAAATGGGTGGAGTGATCATATCGTCGAAATAAAGGAAGATTGCTGTGAACAATTAGCAGGTCACCATTATCAAAGTATTTGTCACAGTGTAATTAGATTAACATTATTAACTGGAATAAGCCATGAAGAGTTAGGCTTTGGTTGTTGTACTCATTCAAAGAGAGAAATTGCATTAGAGAGAGCGATGAAAAGTGCAATAATTGATGGTAGAAATAGATGTTTAGAAATATTTCTACAAAATTCTAATAATATAAACAGTAATAACAATAACACAAAAATATATAATAAAACTAATTATGTCAATAATAATAATAATAATAATTTAAAGAGTGAAACATATTCTATAAAAACTAATACCATAACCCCCAAAACAGATAGTAATCAATCCATTACAAGTTTTATCAAAAATCCTTATGACATATCTCATATTATATCATCAAGAAATAATTCACCATTATTACAAGATAAACAACAACAACAACAACCTATAAAGCAATATAATAATAATAATAATATCAATCATTCTATTGATTCATTACGAACTACTCCAAATAGTCAGGAAATAAGAAAATCAGTGAGAAAATCTATTACCAATGTTACAACTACAAACACAACAACAACAACAACAACAGCTGATAATAATAATAATAAACCAATTTATATGACTCCACCTCAACCTATCAGAACAACCATAAATACAGCTGAAAATAGTATAAAGAAAGATAATCAAGAAGAAGAAATGAATAATGGTGATAATAATAATGAAAATGATAATCCCATTGTTATATCACAGACTGTACCTACTGCTTATCCAGTTATTCAAAAAACTTATTATCAGAAATCACCAATACCAACTAAGAAACCTCCTTCTCCACCATCTTCACCAAATCACAAGAATCCAATGAAAAGATCCACAATATACCCCATTCCTATAAGTAATAAACGATTAAGTTTAGGTGATAATAAAAATGATGATAAGGAAGATGATTTAGATAAGTATTTAAGTGAATTAGGTTCACAAACATTTTAATAGCTATTAATTTTAATATAATCTTTTTATGAATTTTTACATACTAATAAACATTTTTCATATATATGAAGATATAATTGAATGATTTGAAAAGCATTATACTAATAACCCATTTATTCACTTTCCAGCTGCTAATCCTTTCTCTTCTTTTGGAGCTGCAGCTGTGGCTTTCTCTGGAGCTGATTCACTATTCTCTCCATTCTTCTCTCTAGCTTCCATTGCAGCTTTAGCTGCTTGTGCTTGAGCTGTTCTCATTCCTCTTCTAGTAGCTCTCTTCTTGGCAGAACTAGCACGAGCATATACACAGAATCCAATCAATAATAAGAAGATTACACCAGCTATTGAAGCAACTACTATAACTGCTGTTGAGGTTTTCTTACTCACTATTTCTTCGGCTGAACAATTATCTTCTAAAGTCTCCCAATGAGGATTCATACCAGCTGTACATCTTCTTGTCATTGTTCTTGTTGATCCTGTACATTGAATTGTTACTGTTTTACCTTGTTCAGTTGCTGGCCATGAACCATCAGTCATACATCTAACTGTATCTACACGAATGTGAATATTTCCATATAATTCATCAGAAACTGGATTTTTAACTGTTACTCTGAATGTGGTTAAAGCCATTTCTGCTTTGGGAATTCCTGTTATTTCACCAGTTGATGTATTGAATTTCAATCCTGGAACTGTTGTTTCAAGAGATGGAGTTATTGCATATTCTAATTCAGCACCATATACACTAAATGTTGGAACTAATCCAGCCACATCAAAATCTTTAAATACTGTTGAGGTTTTATTACTAATAACAAAATCTTTAATCATCTTTAATGAACAAACAAGTGAAAATACTGGTTCTGGTCCCCATGATGGACTTCCACCTAAATCATTACACATTCTATTCTGTTTACCACTATAACCTTCTGGACATTCTCTTAAACATTCACTTCCAGCTACTGTTGCAGCCCATTTACCATCTGGAGCACATAACTTGTTGTTACAAGCATCAAATGTTACTTCCATCAATTCTAAACCTTTTTCATTTGGATTTGGATCTGAATCACATGCTGCTAAACCTGGAATACCAATTGTAGTAACATTAATTAATACACCATCAAAAGAGTCTGACATACCATAAATATAAAATTCTCTTGTTAATTTACGACTGTCCTGCCAATTACTATCATCATCTGGATTATAACTATCTCTCCATATAATTTGATCTTGCGAATCTAATAATTTCCATGTTTTACCACCATCAGTTGTTGCATATAAATCCCATGAAAATGGATCTCTTCTATTACCTGTATCTCCACTTGTTAAAGTATATTTGTTGAAGAATTCTAGATTGTCCATTTGGCCACATGAATGTTAACTCAACACCACTACAACCACTTCTTACATAACCTTTTGTATTTTTATTACCATCAACCCAATTATTCAATGGTGAATCTCTATATACATAATCTGGACCATAATTGTTTGATACATCCATTCCTCTTACAGTTCTTCTACTACAATCAGCAACTATATAATTGAAGAAAGCAGCAAATGGATTGATATTTACACTATTTCTGTGTTTATGAACTTCTGCAGCAATATAATTCACACCATTTTGTAATATATCAGCTGAAGCACCAGTTTTTCTTAACACTTATATTACTTCCTGTGTATATTTCTGTGGCATAAGTATTAGCTTGTTGATTTGCTGGAACATTTCTTCTGTAGAATTCTTTGTTGTTTAAGTAAGCAACAATACCAGCATCATATTTAAAACCAGCTTCAAAAGCAGCTATCTTTCTAATATCAAAATCATCAGGAATTGTGAATGTTGTTCTGTAATAAGTTGTATAAACTCTATCACCTCTATCTGGATAACTTCCTGGAATATAAGATTCCCATTCACCTGGTTTGAAGTTATTATACCAATTTCTATTATTAGTTGTTGGACTATATTCCCAAGCTGAATTTGGTGGACTTAAATAAGCAACATTGAATACTTGAGTTTTTTCCTCATTACCATTATATATTGTATCACCATCAGCTAAAGAAATAGTCAAAGCATTTGAATCCCATCCTCCACTAAGACTTAAAGTGTAATTATCTGGATACATACAGAATGATCTTTTTGTTGTTGTATATGGATAAATACCAAAATCCCAATTTATAATATAATCTTGTTTATCTTCTGGTGGTTCTAATCCTCTGAAAAAGTAACCATAAGCATACCAACCAGCACCACTAGATCCTGTTGAACTAGCAGCAATTTGAGCAGGGAATGATCCTTCTGGACATGGTTCTGTTTTGATTGTTAATTGAGTTGTTCCTGATCCTGCTTTATTTGTACATGTTACTGTAAATGTTAAACCATCTGGATTGTTATACATTGAATTACCAGTGATTGTTCCTGTTTTATTATCAAATACTAATAAATCAGGAAGATTAACTGGATTAATTGAACAGTAATCAGCACCATAACTAATAATTGGTGATATAACAGCACCAATACCTCTTTGAATAGTATAAGCACCACCATCACCATCTGGATATTCGATTTGAGGTGATGAAGAAGAACCAATATTAACTGAAAATTGAACTACAACATTATCTGGAGAATCAACTCCTTTCACTTTATCATTTAAAGTATATTTACCATATCTATAGATACTCTTTCCTTCACCATAAACCCAATATTCACCTGGAACTGAATATTTATTTGGACCTACTGTAACTTGATAAAGTCCATCATCAACACATCCGTATTTATCAAATGTACCAAATGCTGTTCCTGATCTGTCCATTATGACAGCTCCATCAAATGTTGATAATTTCATTGTTTGATGAATAGCATTTCCGAGATTTGCACCACCAGTAAATACCATTCTCACAAACGATTTTCCTGATTCACATGCATCAATTTGAATTGGTATTAATGCTTGAGTAATACCACCATCAGATTGACCAAAGATTGTTATGGTTCCTGAAGCTGATTCTAATGGAATTCCACTTATTGCACCTGTGGCTGAATCTACACTTAAACCAAGTGGTAATCCACCTTCTACATAATAATTTACACCTTCAGGAGCAGTTGTTGGAGCTACTGCATCTATTGATAATCCAATTGTACCAGCTACTGTTTTACCAGTATAATCAATTGGAATTGGAGCTACATATTTTACTACTTCAATTTCTACTGTCGCTGTTAATACACTTGTTCTATCAGTTGAAGTGGCTGTTACTGTATATTTTGTTCTGTAAGATGAATCAACTGTTGGTGTTCCTGAGATTACACCAGTTCTTGAATCACATCTTAAACCGGATGGCAATGATGGATAAATACTGAATGATTGATATATCTTTTTTGACATAAAGATAATTGGTCTATTTGCTTCAAGTTGAATTTGAGACATGTAAATAGCAACTGCAGTTTCATAAGATAATGATGATGATGGTAAGTAATAATAATAATCAGAAGGAATATAATTCTTTTCCATCATATCTGCACCTCCTGACCACCATAACTGTACTTGCTTCAATGAATTTGTATATGATTTTAAATATGTAAACTCAATTGCTCTTGGACCTTCACTTGTTGTTAATGAAGCTTGACCTGATCTTGTATTTGTTAAACATTGACCTTGAGTTGTAAATTGTTTCACATCTTGAGAATTTTGAGCAGTCCACATAACACGTGCAGAATCCATAACATCTGCACCATAAATATAAGTACCAGATCTTGGGAAATTGATATAACCTTCATAAACTACTTTCAAATTTGTTCCATACTTTGCAATTAAACCTTCAAATGATTTACTTGATTTGTCTCTATTGATTGAAGCAATTACATGTTTTGCTATTAATGTTTCACCTTCACAACTGTCAACATAGCATGACGTTCTCTTACATGAATAATAACTTGCCATTATACCTGGCTGTAAAATATCTGTTGAAATTGTAACAATTGTAATATAAATATCAGTAGTTGTTGTTGAAACACCATTCTTAGCAGTAATCTTATATTTTGTAGATGTTTTTTCTATTGATGGATTACCTGTAATTCTACCATTAGCAAATACTAAACCAGTTGGTAAAGCTGGTTCAATATACCATTCAGTTGGACTTCCTTCAAAACTTGGTTGAATATTAACAGCAGTATAAATTCTAATAATATAATCACTTGATAAATAAGTTAAGAATTGAACTGGTTGTTGAGGACCAGATATAAATTCACCACCTAACACTTCATAATACATAATACCAGCTGAGAATATCTTCCATTCAACATAATATTGAGTTGCACCTGTATTTTCATAATGTAATGAAGTAAATGCATGATCACCTTCAGTCATTGGAATTCTAACAACAACACCAGTTGTATAACCAATATGAGCAACTGGATGAGTGAAATTATTATCTAAAAATACCCATACACAATCATCAACTTTGAATCTGAATGAGTAAGTACCTGTTACAGGAGCATGAATAATACCATCATATCTAGTGAAATATCTTTCTTGAGGAAAAGCAGCTGGACAATTTCCATAACAATAATGATCTAATTCAGTGAAATAATAAGTGGTAATTGGATTCATATTTCCATTTTCAAAATCATATAAGTATGGATCATAAGTTTCAACACAACTTCCTCCTTCTTTTGGATCAGCATAACCATTTGGAGAAATTCTAGCCATTATACCAGGTGGTAATTTTGTATTAGCAACTACAATTATATTCACAGATACTGGTAATGAACCAGCAGTGTTTTTAGCTGTTACAACAATGGTAATAGCATTTGTAGCTGCAGTTGGAGTTCCACTAATTGCACCAGTCACTGGATCTAAAGTCATTCCTGCTGGAATGTTGTTTGTTTGTTTTTCGAATGAAGTAGCTTCTGGATCACATTTAGGACCTTGAATAATTGTATAAGTCTTCAATGGAATTTGAATTCTATCAGTAACACCATAGGTACAAGATTGAATTGCTGCAGTAACAGACATAGAGATTGTTGTTGTGGATGTATCACCTGTAGGTCCTGTAAAGGTAATGATAAATGTAGTCTTGGGTAAAGCAGATGTTGGAGCACCTTTAATTGAACCATCACTTCCTAAATACAGACCAGTTGGTAAAGCTGGATCAGATCCTGCATTTATCGGTATTGGTAAGCAAGATGGAATGATTTCTACCTCTTGATTTACAACATATGAGAAATCTGTGTTCCCATTGTTGTAAGTACACCTTGGGCCTTGTGCATAACCTATAAAAGTGATAACAAGCTAATATACAAGCAACAAATAAGAAGAATAGAACTATTGAGCTCATATTTCTATAAAGATCTTAGATTTTTTGTAAGATCCAATTAAATATCAGTATAACAGTATTCATTGATTATCAAAACAAAATGACTTTTCATCACCGAACATATAAAAATCTTCAGAATCATAGTATGCTGTTCTTGAAAGTTATTTCGAATCAATACATCACTATACAAAGTTACTACAGTATGATTCGCCTCTGAAGCATACTTTTATGAATCTATTCAAAATGAGGAGTATCTATATTAACATATTAGTAAAGCTAAATACATCTATTGTATTAATCCTTCATACATTCCTACTTATCACTATTAACTCTCAATCTTTAATAAAACTTTTTCAGAGCAAGATAATTCTTCTGATCTTCTTCATTATTATCATGAAGAGTGTTTAATTCTAGCATAAAAAGGATAGAATGTTCAATATTTCTTATAAATTGATAAAAGAGTATCTATTATATAGCCATAGTGACTTATACATAGAAGTATTTTTCATATATTTATTAAAGAAGTAATAAAGCAACTACAAGATAATACATTTATTGAATGTATTTTTTGTGTATTTTTTGTATTATTTCTAAAATATGTATTTACCTTTAATTAAATATGTTAAATAATATAAATCAAATAATAGAGATAATAATTCAATAAAATCATCTATTTTATCCACCAACCATATCTAAATATTTCTTTCAAATATTCTCCTTTAATTTTTGATGATACTTTAATTGTTTTTATTTCACCATCTCTTATCTTTTCACTTTTTATTTCTTCTATCTGTGTAAATAATGGCTGATCTCTTCTTAAATTTTTATTTATAACTTCTGGCTGCTCATTAACAGCTAATAACCCATCACATTCATAACAAGAATAATAGAGACTTCTTATATCATCTTTATATACTTCTTTTATTCAACACATATTCTAAATACAAACTTTGGTGAATAGTATCCATCTATATGATAAACAAGAACATATTTATATCCTTTTTTCTTATTCCATTACCAATCTCCATTTTTATATTTGGCAACAAATTCTTCACTCAATCTCTCTATTTTGTCTTTTTATTTACTAATAATAATAAATTTCCCTTATTCGGGCATTCATAATATAAGCATTTAACTTCTGGATAATCAGGCTTATCAACATAGCTTATAAATACATATTATTTGTGTATTCCACCATTCTTTTAATTAGATATTCCATAAATTCGTTACTTTTATAATTAAATAGTTCTCTTTTCGTGTATATAAAATAAAATATACATCACAATTCAGCAGATATATAATTTATGTCATTTTTGATTAATTTATATACATCTGTGCAATTTTTTACTTTTAATTAATTATTCTCTATTTTGTGGATTTAAGCATCCATAAATTACTATAGCATTGTGAATCTGTTTCAATCCATTTGTTAGATCTTTCATTAAACTCAGTATATCCTAAACATATTATATTAACACTGCCATATACATTCATTGATATATCATCTGTCTTTCACATCTTTTCATACAAATTATTTTCAGCACTTTCATAATTCTTGTTTAACATTTTATCTTTGTATTGTATAATCGGATTAATTAAATTGTTGAAAATGAGTATAATCGGTTCTTTTATGCATCAAATCATGATTTTGTAATTATTACAATGAAGCCACCACATAACTCACATATTATTTTTACCATACTGTTCTTGAAAGTTATTTCGAATCAATACATCACTATACAAAGTTACTACAGTATGATTCGCCTCTGAAGCATACTTTTATGAATCTATTCAAAATGAGGAGTATCTATATTAACATATTAGTAAAGCTAAATACATCTATTGTATTAATCCTTCATACATTCCTACTTATCACTATTAACTCTCAATCTTTAATAAAACTTTTTCAGAGCAAGATAATTCTTCTGATCTTCTTCATTATTATCATGAAGAGTGTTTAATTCTAGCATAAAAAGGATAGAATGTTCAATATTTCTTATAAATTGATAAAAGAGTATCTATTATATAGCCATAGTGACTTATACATAGAAGTATTTTTCATATATTTATTATAGTAAAGCAACAATAGAATTAATTTCAAAATAATGTTGAATAAAAAACAAAACAAAAGAAACAAATAATTTATTTATTAATTATTAAAATCAACATTTAAAATTTACCATCTATATCTCCTAGATTATTTAAGTAATACGTTGGATAAATATCATTATTTGAAGTATATACTTCATCTAAACTACTCACTTGACCACTTAATACTAATAAAGTATCAATTCCATTTTTATTTCCAAATAATATATCAGTTGATAAAGTATCACCAATCATTATACTTCTTCTTTCATCTAATTTCGGTCGAAGAGATTTTATACATTCAAATACTAACTCAGATGGTTTACCTGTTAATACATCTGCTTTTCTAGATGTTGACACTTCTAAAAACTCTATATTTGGTTCACCAGCTGGATATTGATAAGAATTAGCTTCTATATACTTTATATCTCTAATAAATAGAATTATTAAATTATACTTTTCACAAGCTATAAATTTACATTTTGGATTTTGTAAATATACTGTTGCCTTAGCTAATTTAGTGAAATTTAACACTGTATCAAAGCCACAAACAACTGCATCTACTTCAGAGTTTATATCTATATCATTTACACTGAAATCATAATTATGATTATCTTCTAAACCATGTACTTCTATTCCAACTTCTTTTATTTCATCACATAATCCTTCTTCTCCTATCATATATACACTTTTTATATTTCCTAATCTCTTTAAATATTCAGCAGCTACAAAACTCGATCTACAGGAATAAATATAACAAAATACATACGGTATCATTTGTGATTTATCAGCATCTATTCCATATCTTTTCAAACGATCTACATATCCTTGTCGGCTTAAAGAATTATTGTTTGACTATACTATAACAATAAAAATAATACAATAAAGAACACATCCTTTCCTGATTGTTTTAATGTATTTACTACATTTATAGCTGATTTAATAGGATTATCACCATAATACAATACACCATCACAATCAAATAGAAATGTATCGTATTTATCAATCAATTGTGGAGTAAATATATCAATTTTATAATCATTCATTTCGTATTTTCAACACAAAACAAAAATGAAAAAACAAGTCAAGCCAAACTATTTATTTTTATTTTTTAACTTAATTCTAATGTTTAAGAAACTATGTAGCTTTATAAAGAAGAAAGATAAAAAGAAAGAAAAGAAAGAAAAAGAAAATAATGAAGAGATTCCTCAAGAAGACTCTGTAGTATGATTATGTCGTTTTCTTTAAATAGGTTGAAGAAAATGTTGAAATGAATGACAAACCAGAAGATTTTGAAGGAGATGATCTTCCTGGAACTACTTACAAAGGAAAGAAACTTTGTTTAGATGATTTCGCTTTATTAAAGACAATTGGTAAAGGATCTTTTGGTAAAGTATATGAAGTGAAGATGAAAGATACAGGACAAATTTATGCTATGAAAGTATTAAGTAAAGAGAGTGTAATTGCGTATTTATTGCTATAATTGATATATAATAAAAAATAGTCGTAAACAATATGAGCACACATTAGCTGAAAGAAGAATATTAGAAGCTGCAGCTCATCCATTCTTAGTGAAGTATAAAATGAAAATTGTATTAATATTAATTGAATAGTTTGAGATTTGCTTTTCAATCTCGTACAAAGTTATATATGGTATTAGATTTCTTTAATGGAGGTGAATTATATACTTACTTAACAAAAGGAAAGTTTTCCGAAGAACGAGCCAGATTCTATTCTGCAGAAATCGCATTAGGTTTACATCATTTACATAGTAGTGATATAATTTATCGAGATTTAAAACCTGAGAATTTATTATTAGACAGAGATGGTCACATTCGTATAACTGATTTTGGTTTAAGTAAAGAAGGTGTAGAAGGTGATACAGTTCGATCAATTTGTGGAACTCCTGAATATTTAGCACCTGAAGTGTTAAGAAAACAACCATATGGTAAAGGTGTAGATTGGTGGAGTTTAGGTACTTTAATATATGAGATGATAAGTGGTTTACCTCCATTCTATGATAAAAACCGTCAGAGAATGTACAAGAAGATATTAGAAGCTGAATTAGTCCAACCATCTTGTATGAGTGATGCTGCATTTGGAATAATTAAGAAATTTTTAGATCGAAATCCAACAACAAGACTTGGTGTGAATGGATTTGATGAGATAAAGAAAGATCCATTCTTTAAAGGTATTGATTGGGATCGATTATTAAGAAAAGAGATTGAACCTCCATTTAAACCAACTGTTAAAAGTGAAGATGATGTATCAAATGTTGATCCTGTATTTGTAGATGAATTGCCAACAGTAACTCCAACCCCAGCTGATGTAGCTTTGACTGATCCTGATGCATTTAATGGTTTTACTTATAAACCAGATACAATGGGTGAATCTTCTGCAAAATAACGTAGTTGTTTTTAGATTTCTATTCGTCAGATGTAAATATTAAGGTTAATTGAGAAGAATTAATGAGTGTCATTATTAAGAGTATTATTATTATTATGTTTTATGTTTTATATATTTTTATTATCAACGCAAAATAAAATATTACACTTATACAAAGAATTAATAACTATTTTTCTGTTGGTTCTGTTGGCTGTTGTGGTGGTTCAACATTATTTTCATCATAATCTTCAGCAGATCCTTTTTCTTCAAACAATTTTATCATTTGTTCTACAAATTCAGGATCTATTGATGGAGTTTGATTTTTACGAGGCATATATGATCTAATTTCATCAAAATCTAAAGGAAGATAAGCTTTAACCTGCAAAACTTGAACTTGGGCTGGATAAGGACAATCTTGCAAATCGTTGGTAGTCCATGCAGAATTGTCAATTGCCATAGCTGGTTCACTTATAGCTTCAAATATTCCAAACAGTTTACGTGATGTATAGTTATACAAGAAAAGTTTTGTGAAATTTGGTTTCTATTAGTGTAATTTATTATTAAAATATACTATAAATTGCTGCATATCATTTAATGCTTGAGGTATATTACCAAATAGTTGTTTTTCTAAACATTCTCTCATTGTATGTTCATTACAAGTAAACATGAAACCATTTGGTTTACTTAAGTCATTTACTGTATAGCTTGGAATTTTTTTAATTGTTTCAGTTCTATATCCTCTCTTAGGGTATTTTTCTCTTTTTCCCCTATATTCTCTACGTTCTGAAGGTGATTCTGGAGGTGGTTCTGTTTTTATTCCTGGTTCATCTACTTTTTTAGGCAAAATACTTCCTTGTGCTCTATTTGATAATTATTTATTATTTCTATACTCAGTCCACTCTTTCATATGATTAAGAACAAATTTTGGATCTATTTTAACAAAATACATTATCAAACTCTATTGTAAAATAACGATACACCAATACATACATCCTTATCCTCCGATGTTGATTTTTTCAACCATTCTTTGACTCTTAAAAATAATTCTTCATTATATGCTATCTATTATGATCTTATCATTGCAATTATACTTCTTTTTCATCTTTAGGCTCTTCCATTGCGATTTTAGTTCTTTCTAAAGTTTTGGTTTCTGAAAAAAATTATAAATCCCCAAAATATTAAAAAATGAATTCTATTCAGAAAAAATACAGAAATGAAAGGGTAAAATTAGCGTATGACTCTCTGGTACTATCAGTTAAAAAATTGGGAGAACAATATCATGCTTCGTTAGCAGAATTAGCTCAATGTTATAAAGAGCAAATAAAAAAAGATCCAGTTCTTCAAGAAGATTTCTTTTCAATGTGTTATGCAATAGGCGTTGATCCACTCTCTTCAACAAAAGGATTTTGGCAAGATGTTTTTGGTTTTGGTGATTTCTATAAAACACTTACAATATCAATAATTAATATATGTATAAAAACGCAACCAGAAAATGGTGGACTTATTCCATTAACCGATTTAATTTATTATTTGAAGTCTACAATGAAAGTTGATAGTATATCATCAAATGATGTAAAAAGAAGTCTATTGCAAATCCAAAAATTAAGTCCAGAGTATAGCATAATTGTATTAGATGGAAAAGAAATGTTATTGAATAAACCTCAACAATTCAGTGATTATCAAAGAATAATTCTTTCCTATTTGTCTGATACAAACAAACAACCAGTAAATAGATTTATTACGCTGACCATTGCAACAAATATATGTAAAATACCTAAGCAACATGTTTCTACAATTCTAGATGATATGATGCAAGATTGTTTCCTTTGGATTGATAATCAGTGTGAAGAAGAACCGAGGTATTATTGTTCAAGTTTTAATATAACGTCTAATATAATGTAATTATTCCATTTCTGTTGTGTACATCATACTGTTGTTAATTGTATTGAATAAATAAAATGCCATCTGCGTATAATAAAGTCGATAACAATGTAAAGCACCAACCAGCTTCTAAATTTCCCACAATGAAAGTGGTTGCTGTGGCAATAACGGCATTTACTAATTATTGTAGTATGCAATTAGTGTATCCATTTATCCCTTTTATGGTTAAAGACTTTTTTCCACAAGTATTTTATCGGATCTATAATATTATTGATTTTTTGAATAATATTTCATAAATTTTATTTCTAATTTCATAATAGTTACTAGATAGTGAGTTGGGATATAGAGTTGGATTACTTGGTGCATCTTTTAATTTGGGAAATTTTGTAGGAAGCATTTTGTGGGGTTATATCGCAGATATCAAAGGAAGAAGGTTCGCATTAATATCAGGAATATTAGGAACTCTCGTCAGTACTTTATTATTTGGATTTTCAGTGAATTATATTTGGGCAATTGGAGCAAGATTTTTATGGGGTATATTGAATGGTAATTCAGGTGTATCAAAGGTATATTTGTCTGAAATCTTAACCAATGAACAACAATCTGTCGGTTTCACCACTTTAGGAGCAACAGATGGCTTAGGAAGGTATAAATATATTTAATATAATTATTTGAAAGTAATAATAATGCTATAATAGAATTGTTGGTCCAGTGATTGGAGGATATTTAGGTCATAAAGGAAATATCAAATATATAGCTGATAGAATTGAAATGGTGAAGAAAGTATTATTTTTTTATTTTGCCATATAGTTTCCATATTTAATTGCATGTTTAATCTGTGTTTTATTCTCTGTTATTGGATATATTGTCGCATATTCTACTATCAAAGAAACTTTAACACCAGAATTGAAAGAAAGAATGAAAGTCAAAAGAAATGGAGATAAAAATAATACTTATTCTTTCTTCACTGTATTTAAAACTTGGGATATCATGATTCCTTGTTGTTTATATGCAATTTTAGGAATTCATGGATCAGCATTTGATGAAACACTTCCATTATTCTTATTAAATCCAAAAAGTGTTGGAGGATTTGCATATGATTCCAGTAAAATTGGAGTAGTGTATCTATTAGCTGCTCCTCTTCAATTATTTGGTTTAATTTTCTTTTATCCAAAATGGACGAAATGGTTTGGATATCGAATGGGAATGGTATATAGTTCAATAGTTGGATTAACTTTTACTTATTTCTTTCCTGTTTTATCAATATTCAATAATCAATCAGTCACTGTATATATATATTCCTATATTATAATATTTCTTTAGTTTATCACTATATGCGTATCAATGGTATTTGGAATATTACAACTATTCAGAATTATGTGCTTTACCAGTGTAATTGTTCTAATAAATAATTCATGTTTACCTGAACAAAAATCTAAAACAAATGCTCTAGCTCAGACATTAAGTGGAGCTTGTAGATCCATTGGTCCATATTTTGGTGCAAATCTGTTTGCATGGAGTTGTAACAACAATATTGGTTATCCCTATAATTATACATTCCTTTATAAAGTATAAATATCTCATTTATTTCTTTATATAGGTGATATCCATGATATATGTAATAACTATTGTTGGTACTTACATCTTGCCACCATCCATCGAGAATAAGAAGACATTGCCAACTCCAACAATAACAGTCGATAAAAATATGGAAGTAGTCGTTAAACAGTAAATTACATATTACTACTTATAATTATATTCTTATAACTGTATGTTGGATTAAAACATTTTGATTGATAAAATATTACCGTTTCATGTTTTAAAAAACTCAAAAAAACAACAAATAAATGAAAATAAACACTATTAAATTATCTATTTTGTATCAGCATAAGGGAACATATATCCTCTTAACAACAATTTTTGTTTCTCCTTTTCACTTGGGTATAATTTCTCTCTTACTTCAGGATGAGGTATTTTATATTTTTCCATAATAAAATTAATATGATCTTCAGTGAGTGGAATATTTTCTCTGAGTACGTCAAATATAATCTATAAGATTCATAAATCATAACAAATACTTGAGTATTCCTTGTCATTGGTGTATTATACGCTAAAACAGTTTCTTCTAACAAATCAATACATAATTCAGGAGTTAAATTACTTCCTCTTTCATATATACAAGCAAGACTATAAATCAATCTCTTTTCGTTGTTAGTTAACATATCAGGAGTTCTAAATGAAATAAAATAACAATAATGATAAATACTGTTTTAAACTATCAACAACAATTTGAAAAACTTGATGCATTTTTAATTGATTTTCTAAGATCAATTTTGCAGCTTGTAATCTTGCTACTTTTAAATCACTCATTGCATCTTGGGATATAAAATCATCATCCAATAGAATTTGCCTTCTCTTTTCATTCAATACTTTTCGATCATATTCTTTAAATTTGAATTCTTTTTCTTCTTCTTTATCTTGTTGAGTTATATCTTTTCCAAAACGTTTGAAATTGGGTATTTTTTCAACATGTCTCCATGTTATATCTTCTTTCTTGATTGGTGAATCTTCATTTTCTGGATTTTGGTATATTTTTCTAAGTCTCTTTGGATACCATCCTGGGTTATGTGGATATGGAGCCATTACCGTTGTTAAGTGCTGTTCTCCTTTATGCCTATTTTCAATTAATAACCCATCTTTCTTTATCTTATGTCTCTTTTCAACTCTAATTATAAAAGATGATATATATGTAATATTATATTATACATTTCATATTTGTATTTTGGTTCTACTGTGAAAAATCTAGTTGGAACTTCTGGAACTCTCCATCTGTCCACTAGAGCATCTATATTAGCCCATCTATGTTTTGGATCAAATCTTGGTGGAGGTGGTGGTGGTTTTGGCTTTTCCACCACTGGATGATGGATTTGAAAAAAATCATGACCTACAAATAACAGAAATGTTTAATATACATACTTTCAGATATTAATGCACATTCTTTAGGGAATTTACTATTAGACTCAGTATCATATGAAGATCCAGTTGTTGCTTTATTTGCTCTATACTCAGATTCTATAATATACCGCAATTGTATAATACCTGCTATCAATTTTTTAAGCTTATCTCCATTTTTGCTCATTCTATTCAAAATAAATTCAAAAAAACAGTTTGATTGTGTTTGAGGCTTGAGAATCTTTAAAAACAAAATATGGTAAGATAAACGAAATATTATTTACTATAATAGCACGGACGAAGGTTAGATGAATATCAAAAAGAGAAAACTGAGGAAGAAATTGCAGAAGAAGCAAAAAAGAAAGCAAAATATGAAAAGTTATCCTCCGAATTGCTGGATAAGGTATTTATTTCATTTATTTAATAAAATATCAATAGTATCACAAAAAAGTGTACAATGATGGAATATTCGTATATCTTTCACAGTTACTTAACATCAATCCTGAACTATATCCTATGTGGAATTATAGAAAAGAATTAATAGAATTTAAATTAAATCAGTTGTATTCTAATTACGTGAATATAATATAAATAGAAATGAAGAAGAAAGAATAAATTTTATGAATAAAGAGTTGTTATTTAATCAAACAATCATAGCTACAAAGAATCCAAAATGTTACAGCGTATGGTATCATAGATATTGGATAATTCTAAAAGGTTATGGAAATAAAGAGAATGAACTTGAATTATGTGAAAAACTATTAGAAAAAGATCAACGTAATTTTCATTGTTGGGGATACAGACTGAAAATAGTAAAGATACTAAGTGAGTGTAAAGAAGAATCTGAATTGAAATTTGCCAATGGTATGTTAAGTAAAAACTTCTCCAATTATTCAGCAATGCATTATAAAATTCATTATTATAATATGTTAAAGAAAAATACAATTCTAGATGAAATGGATGATATTGTAAATGCTGTTTTTACAGATCCATATGACCAAAGTTATTGGTTATATTTGAAATGGATGATTAATTATGTGAAAGAGAATTATAGTGATAAATTGGATGATGTTTTTAATAAAACTATTGAGATTTGTGGAGTATTAATGGAGGAGGAAGAAAAATGCCAATGGCCTGTTTATTTATTATATTATGTTTATAAACAAAAGTACAATATTGCTAAAGATTCAGAATATAAACAAAAGTGTGTAGATTATCTCACAAAGTTGATAGACATTGACAATTTACATAAGAAAATGTATGAAGATATGATAGAGAGTATGAATAAAGAATAGAGGTTAATTAAAATGAATAAAAATAATCAACAATAATGATTGTTTGTTTTATATTTACACTTTTTTTTGATCGTTACAGTAAGCCCGTCTAGCTCAGTCGGTAGAGCGCTAGGCTCTTAACCTAGTGGTCGGGGGTTCGAGCCCCCCGGTGGGCGTTATTTTTATTTTTTTCATTTTTGTTTTGTGTTGAAAATACGAAATGAATGATTATAAAATTGATATATTTACTCCACAATTGATTGATAAATACGATACATTTCTATTTGATTGTGATGGTGTATTGTATTATGGTGATAATCCTATTAAATCAGCTATAAATGTAGTAAATACATTAAAACAATCAGGAAAGGATGTGTTCTTTATTGTATTATTTTTATTGTTATAGTATAGTCAAACAATAATTCTTTAAGCCGACAAGGATATGTAGATCGTTTGAAAAGATATGGAATAGATGCTGATAAATCACAAATGATACCGTATGTATTTTGTTATATTTATTCCTGTAGATCGAGTTTTGTAGCTGCTGAATATTTAAAGAGATTAGGAAATATAAAAAGTGTATATATGATAGGAGAAGAAGGATTATGTGATGAAATAAAAGAAGTTGGAATAGAAGTACATGGTTTAGAAGATAATCATAATTATGATTTCAGTGTAAATGATATAGATATAAACTCTGAAGTAGATGCAGTTGTTTGTGGCTTTGATACAGTGTTAAATTTCACTAAATTAGCTAAGGCAACAGTATATTTACAAAATCCAAAATGTAAATTTATAGCTTGTGAAAAGTATAATTTAATAATTCTATTTATTAGAGATATAAAGTATATAGAAGCTAATTCTTATCAATATCCAGCTGGTGAACCAAATATAGAGTTTTTAGAAGTGTCAACATCTAGAAAAGCAGATGTATTAACAGGTAAACCATCTGAGTTAGTATTTGAATGTATAAAATCTCTTCGACCGAAATTAGATGAAAGAAGAAGTATAATGATTGGTGATACTTTATCAACTGATATATTATTTGGAAATAAAAATGGAATTGATACTTTATTAGTATTAAGTGGTCAAGTGAGTAGTTTAGATGAAGTATATACTTCAAATAATGATATTTATCCAACGTATTACTTAAATAATCTAGGAGATATAGATGGTAAATTTTAAATGTTGATTTTAATAATTAATAAATAAATTATTTGTTTTTTTTTCTGTTTTTTATTCAACATATTCATTTTAATCATTCAATAATAAAGTTTACATTAATTATTCTACATTTACATATTCTTTTGATAATTCTTTATTTTCTTCTTCAGTAATTCCATCTAATTTTATTCTTCCTATTGTTGAAAATGTTACTAAAAATGATTTTAATTCTGATTTATCTATATTCTCTTTCATTGTTATTGATAATTCATCTAAACAATCAAATACTTCTTTGTTTTCTTTCATTAATCTCAACTCACTTTCATCTAATTCATTTCCTAATAGATTAATCTCTTCTAATTGTTTGTAACTTTTTAATCTTTCTATTAACATTTTTAATCCTATTTCATTCATTCCAATGTCTATTCAAATAAAAAAGGCTACTATAAATATAGAATACTTGAAAGATTCAAGAAAAACAAATCATTTATCCATACAAAATTATGATCTTCAAACAAATCTAAAAAACTACATATTATCTCTATTCCCTTATCTCCAATTGGATTATTAAATATTGATATATGCTCTAAATGTTTCGGTAAAAAATCTATTAATTCTTCTAACCCTTTATAACTTATTTTATTACTTGATAAATTAAGTGTTTTATATCTTATCTGCTTTATTAATGGAATATGAGAATCGTTGATATTCATATCTATTTTAGAAGATATATAGTAAAAATACTTGAAAAATCATAATCATCTCTGCTTGTATTACAAATGAAATAGTTCAAATAATATTCCAACTCTTCATTTGTCCATAATGGATTTTTCATTTCCACAATTGGATAATTATCATTCTCTAATGATTTTGAACATATTGCTTTTAATCCTTTCATTCTGATATTATTTCCATTTAGCTTTATTGTTTTGCATTCATCAATACAATATATTCCATTCACTAATTCAATTACACCTTCATCATCAATGGATATATTACTCAAATCTATATTACCTATATCGCATACATTGAAATTATCAATTAACATATCTAGATTATCTAACAATAGTCTTACTCCATCATTACCAATTGGATTATCTATACATTCATAATATACATGATAATACTTTTAACGAATAATCGATCAACATTGTTTGATTCGTTCGCATAGTTCATCAAATATTTTAATCCAGTAGAATCAATATTATTACTACTTATATCTAGACTTATTTTATAGTGAATATTCTGCAATCCATCCAATAAATATTTTAATCCTATTGAAGATAATCCCATTTCTATTACATATTAATCAATTATTATTATACTTCTACAGTCCAGACGATAGGAAAAATCAATTAGTAATTGCATATGTGAAGATAATATTTTCATCCCTAAATCTCCTATTTCATTTCCCCATAATTCAAGATGATAAATATATGGCAATGAAGATAAATTGTTAATCAGTACTTCTATACTTTTATAAGTTAGTTTATTGTCTAAATGATAGAAAAATATCTAATCATACTATTCAATTTTAATTTCTTAATCTTGTTTAATTCATTTGATTTCATAAAGATGAACAATTTTAGTATATCATCATCAATATCAGATCTATCAAGCCATATTTCATTTTCTTGAATTTCCAAATATCTGATTAATTCTGGAATATCTTTATCAATCAATAATTCTTTACTTCCATTGAAATCAAATTTGATTTTTGAAATAGGAAATTTGGAGAATAAAGCTTTTAATCCTTTTGAATGAATATTTCTGTTTCCTAAAGTATATATTCTACTAAGATTTGGATATTTGAATAATTCTTCTGATAATATTATCATTGATTCATCATTTAAATTCATTCTATGAAGATTCAATATATTACATTTATTGATTAACAAATGTAAATAAGGAATTAATAATTTGAATCCTTTTGGACCAATTGGATTATCTATATCAGAATAAGAATTAAAAAAAAAGATATATATATATACGATGAAGATCTATATATTTTAATCTAGTAAAAGGAATTGATTTAACAAATGATTCAATGACATGAAATGAAAGATAACACATTGACAGATCTAAATCTCGTAGATTTGATAAAAGGTTATAAGACGGTGGGAATAATAATTGTAATAAGAATGAAATGTTAAAGCCAAAAATATTATCTAATTAAATATAACTGATTAGAATTATACTAAACTTTAGTATTGGTTGATTGATAATTTTTAATATAATCAACAAATAATTCATTCCTTCTTCACAAAAACAAATAAATTCTGAATTAATTGTGATAATTTCTCCTGTTTCATAATCATAAGATATAATATTACAAATCATTTCATCTAAGTAACATTCTTTATCTTCTGTGCATTGGTGATATACTTGAAATTTCAGTTTTTCTTGTATTGTATAATCTCCACTACATATTTTTATCATTAATAAAACTGATAACAATTTTTCATTTGCTTTCTGATTATATGATTTTATTAAATCAACAAGAAAATCTATTCAAATATATTCATTTCATCATTATACTTTCATATCTATCACTTTTCATATAATATTCTACCTTATCATTAATATGTGATATATCAATACAATAATCATTTTTAAACAGTATTTCTTTCCTTTCTTTCACAACTATTAAATTACTATCTGAATCTTTTAATATTTCGCTCATTTTTATCATTTCTTTTTTCAACTCTTTTAAACTCAATCTATCTTCGTTTCTAATTTTCAACATTCTTTTTATCATTTCTTTCATTTCATTATCATATTCCACTTCAAAACTATATTTACATCTCATTATGTTATTCATTGTCTTAATCATATCATCATCTTCATTAAATGGTAATTTCTTACAAATCATTTCATATAATATACAGCCAATTGACCAAATCACACCTCTCACATTTACTTCAAATCCATTCAATTCCTCAGGGCTTTTAAAACTTATATTATACAAACTCATATCTTCTTCTTTTCTCAATTCATTTAGGAATAAATCACACAATTTTACATTATTATTTTCATCGTATATTATGTTAGAACTCTTCAAATTACTAACTATTAAACCATTATCTTCCAACACCATCATAATATCACATATTGAAAGAATAATTCTACAAATATCATCACTTGAAAGGAATTTACTCTGGATTACCTCTTTTAGATCCTTTGAATAATATTTTCTATCTAATATCATATATTGATTTATCTGAAGTATTTTTAATGGATAAATAATGGCTTCACAACAATCTAAAAGAAATGAGTTGTTTTCACAAAACAATAATACACTATTCTCCTTTACATCAGCTATATTTAATATTTTTAACATTTTAATGTAATTTAAATGCTGGACAACATAATCCACTTCATTATTACTCTTTTCTTCTTTCTTTCCTATCTACAAAAATAATATAATAATAATACAATTGCATCAGATGGTAATGTTGAGGATATAATATCATTTGCATAAGATTTTAAGCAAAACATTTTTCAAACTTGGTTTGATGTTTCAAAATAATTCATTTTAGTTACAACATGATATGTTATTATGATATTAATATTTTCTTTAAAAAACACAAAATCAACGTAATAGAAACTTATATACCACATTCTAAAACAAATAGATTATTAAACTGAAAATTGAAGAGATTTATAAAATAAGAAGGATTGAATAAAAACGATTTTGAATAATCTTTTATAATTCCCCAAAAAACAATACTAAAATATGTTGAATATATTTATATACAAATAAAGGTTTGGATTTACTTAGCAGCATCTCCCATTGTATCTGGTTTATAAGTAAAACCATTAAATGCATCAGGATCAGTTAAAACTACATCAGCTGGGGTTGGAGTAACGAAAGGTAACTCTTTTACAAATACAGAATCAACATTTGATACATCATCTTCACTTTTAACAGTTGGTTTAAATGGAGGTTCAATCTCTTTTCTTAATAATCGATCCCAATCAATACCTTTAAAGAATGGATCTTTCTTTATCTCATCAAATCCATTCACACCAAGTCTTGTTGTTGGATTTCGATCTAAAAATTTCTTAATTATTCCAAATGCAGCATCACTCATACAAGATGGTTGGACTAATTCAGCTTCTAATATCTTCTTGTACATTCTCTGACGGTTTTTATCATAGAATGGAGGTAAACCACTTATCATCTCATATATTAAAGTACCTAAACTCCACCAATCTACACCTTTACCATATGGTTGTTTTCTTAACACTTCAGGTGCTAAATATTCAGGAGTTCCACAAATTGATCGAACTGTATCACCTTCTACACCTTCTTTACTTAAACCAAAATCAGTTATACGAATGTGACCATCTCTGTCTAATAATAAATTCTCAGGTTTTAAATCTCGATAAATTATATCACTACTATGTAAATGATGTAAACCTAATGCGATTTCTGCAGAATAGAATCTGGCTCGTTCTTCGGAAAACTTTCCTTTTGTTAAGTAAGTATATAATTCACCTCCATTAAAGAAATCTAATACCATATATAACTTTGTACGAGATTGAAAAGCAAATCTCAAACTATTCAATTAATATTAATACAATTTTCATTTTATACTTCACTAAGAATGGATGAGCTGCAGCTTCTAATATTCTTCTTTCAGCTAATGTGTGCTCATATTGTTTACGACTATTTTTTATTATATATTAATTATAGCAATAAATACGCAATTACACTCTCTTTACTTAATACTTTCATAGCATAAATTTGTCCTGTATCTTTCATCTTCACTTCATATACTTTACCAAAAGATCCTTTACCAATTGTCTTTAATAAAGCGAAATCATCTAAACAAAGTTTCTTTCCTTTGTAAGTAGTTCCAGGAAGATCATCTCCTTTGAAATCTTCAGGACTATCACCGTATTCAGCATCGTATTTGGCTTCTTCATCCTAAATACTGTAATCAACTTTACATACCTTGGACTCTTTTGCAGTCTGTTCCTTCTTTTCTTCCTCGTTATTTTTCTTCTTATTTCCTCCAAATAACTTCTTGAACATCACAAAAAGAAAATATTAAAAAAACGAAAAGATCTCGGTTTACGAAAACTTTATTGATAAAATTCCCCGTTTTCTGTTTTTTAAATTCAAAATAATATTATGAATAGTTTAGGAATTAAACAAAGTTTTCATCGTGAAAAATTCAAAGGAAAAATTAAGATTAACAATCCTTACGAATATAAAAACAGAACAGCTGATGAAATAGACACTTCGATTTATAAGGATCCTACAATAGAACCAAAATCACTAACAGGTGCAAAATCAAAGAAAGGAAATGCAAGAGTAAGAGATACAACTTTAAAAGTTTTTGAAGATTTAAATCGGTATATTTAATTTTTTTAATCGATAGAGAATCTCACATTGATCCAGTAGAATATAGAAAAACATTATTCAAGGCACACAATGAAAAGAGAGCAACATATTCTAGTATTTCTCTTTGTTTTCTCAATATATAATAGAAATATTGAATTCTCAAATACCAATAGCAGAATTAAAAGCATCAAATATAGACGCAGATATAAAATGTTCATTGTTTTTAAATCAATATTTCGTTATATTAAAATACTATGAAGATTTGAATATGGTTCCTGAAGAATTGAGAAAAATAATGATTAAACTTGACAGTATATATATATATATATATATACTAATTTTATAGAATTATTGCGTATTTATACTACATCACTTAGAGAAAATCCTCATAATAATGAAAGTGTATATTCACTAATAACATACATAAGTGATATAAATGCAGAAAGAAATGATTTACTAAGCAAATATAATAAATTAAAAGAAAATTACTCTGTCTTATTAGAAGAAATAACTAAGAAAAAGAATACTTCCATTCCGTCATTAATAGCAGATATAAAAATATTATCTAAAGAATACAACAAACTAAAAGAAGAAGAAGATTTCTTAAAAGATGATGTTGAATTAATTGAAAAGATTAATATCTATATTTCAGAGGAAACTCATGTATTTAGTGAAGAATTAATAGCGTTAAGAGCAAAACTACTATCTGAACATGATAAAATGATGATTATTGATAAACATTTAGAAGTAAAACGAAAGAAATTGGATGATATTTATACAGAATTATTATTATATAAATATACACCCTGTATTCCAAAAGAAGTGTATGATAGATTATATAAAGAGTATTTATTACTATTAAAAGAAAAAGCAAAAATTGATCAAAAGTTATTCTTACAAAAAACTGATTTATCAGTATTAGGGTCAAAAGTAAGAGATTTAAAAGATAGATTAACAATGATGCAGAATACAGTATTAAAAGAAAGAGCATATGCCAGATCTACAACTCCACGACCAAATTGGAAAATAATCCTTCCAGATGAAGATCATCCTGATAATAGTAAAGATACAGTCGAGAAATTATACGAAGAATTGAAGTTATATAATAATCCAGAATTATATGAAGAGATAATGAAAGTATTTATTATTATTATTATTATTTATAGTTACAAAAACAAATAAATGATTTAGATGAAGAAGCAATCAAACTACAGGAGAAGATTGATAAATATGAAGAAACTAATCCAGAGATAAGATATGATAAGAATGAAGATGGTACTTTAATGCCATTATCTGATATAACAATGGGATTAAAACCATTACCTGATACACCACAGGATCTTATTACAGATACACCAACATGTACAAGAGTCTTTGCTAAGAGAGATATTATGCAATTTGCATTAGGATTATGGAAATATAAAATGGATAGAGTATGTATATATATAATAATTATTATTTTTTAATAGCCAAACTTTCAAAATGTTCCATTAGAAAAGATTATGTCTTCTTTTATATACAATACATTTGGTATTAAAGGAATTGTAGCGACTTATAGAAAGAATTATATTTATGGATTGAGAGAATATATAGGCCATCCTCATATACAATTAACGTATTTAATATTGATAGGTGTATTTCCTGAAGTATTATATGTTGATATGTTGAATGTATTAGAATTAGTTAGAGACTTTGCTTCATATTTATCTACTAATTTATTTAGTCAAATCGTTGATTATTTACCTGTACAATTGTTTGTTGAATATCTTCCACAGCTATTTCCCAAATTTAGTGATAAGACAATAAAAACATTGAAGAGATGTATAAATGAGATGTTTATGAATAATAAACTGTTATACATACCAAAATTAATGGAATATCATAAAATTGATTTAGATAATCCATTTATAAAGGAGATACAGACACAATATATTAAAATAGTGAAAGAGTTTATTGTTAATTTATTTTCACATATCAGAATGTTGAGTAATCAAGATCATTATGGTAAATGTAAAATAAGAGATATTAGAAAGTTATGGATGGAGTTAGATACATGTATTCCTAATGATGTATTAGATGAGTATATATATATATTTAGTAATTATTTTATTATTATAGAAGAATAGCAATTGGTATATGTAATGATAAAACACAAATTGGATTTAGTCTTGATGAAGAAATTGAGATTGAACCATTTATACAGAATCTACAGAATAGTGTTATAACTCCTTTTGATTGGTGTAATAAGAACATTATTAATCAACTTGGTATATCTCGTTCTACCACTATTACTACAGCATCTGATGGGAAAAGTGTATTAACAAGTAGGAAAAGTATAATAAGATCAGGTACAATATTGCCTAAAGGTAGTGATAGTAGTGTAAAAGTAGGAAATAGTGTTGTTTCAGTTAAGAATAGTGTGTAATATTTATGTTTTTATTTTGTTTTTTTTCTCAATAAATTAAACACAGGGTTGTATAAATAGGTAACCTATAGGTTATAGGTAAAACCTATAATCTAGCTTTGATCGTTGGTTGGTCAAACCTTGAGCATTATTTTGTTAAAATCTATTTTAATTACATACTGAGTAACATATGTTTAATACAAACTATCATACTATATAAAATATTATTCCTGCTTCTTGTTTTACTTTAATTACCATAGTTAGAATAAGATTGGTTGAAATTGTATAAATATCTATTCTGATATATTAATATTCATCTACAAACTACTCAATAGTGATATTTAACATATTTATAAACAACTTGTTATTTTGATGATTAATTTATATTGATTACTATCTCTAAAAAACAAATATTAATGTAATTATAATAATAAATCTCTATTTCTGGATATTAATGATTTGTCTTCAATAAGTCTCTTACTTTCTCAGTTTCTGAAAATAAATAAGCATTATAAAACTCTCTTAGAGGTATAATATATCCTAGTTTGAAGCAAAACCTTCTAAATTCTGGTGAGTCTAATATTGTGGTACTGACTGCATTGAAGGTTATTAATTTAAATAGATCTTTGTTGACAGAATCTGAATTGACTTTGGCTTTTACCATATGTAATAATCTGAATATTTTATTTTAATCACGTTTTCCAAAACATTTTGAAGTCGTTAAAATGTTACTTCTCTAACATACAACAATTGAATAAATCCACAACTTCTTTCGATGCGAGAGGAGGTAATGTGATATCCCTATAGTTTCATATATTATAAAGTCTTATAAATATTGAGTAATTATACTTCTAAATGATCTAAATCTTAAAAAATAAAGATTTACTTAGTCAAACCATCAAGCTTGATGTTTTTTTCTTTTATTTTTTTTATTCTATAATTAATTTAATATTATGTTAATAATATGTTATTGTGAGTCATCATTGAGAAATAGATCAAAAAAATAGTAATATAAAAAGTGCATCGACCGAAGGTCAAATTTGATATTTGAAAGATGATGTATAAAACATTAATTTTGTATATATGGTTAGATTATATGCTTCTTAACTCATGTTCAATAGGAGGTCAACTAATAGTTAGTATAAGGAAGGTAAAGGTCAAGCTAAAGATATAGGTTTTGACCTATAGGTAAACCTATATTTTTTGACCGAAAAATACAACACTGATTTTAACACCTTTTTCTTATGATTTTTTATTATCTTCGAGTTTGATTCAACAGCTAATATTTTGCACAACTCTTGATGTTATGTTGTAGTTTATATTAAGCTAGTTATCTAAGAAATCTAATTGTAAAGAATTTTGTAATCACTAGCTATATACATATTATGTATATATTTACAATAATTAGAACATTTTTAATCATAATAACAAATTTGAAATACATTGCGATAGAATAACACATATTAATTAAGAATATTTATAGATCAGAATAAGGTTAGTATATTTAATTACAAAAGCGTCTACTCAAGCCAAATACTACAGAAAGAGATAGTAATATCGATTATATCATATTAATTACAAAAGATTAAAAGCAAAACATAATTCAAAATAAAGAGTCGTTATATCCTTTTTTAAATTTCATTAATAATAGATAATATATTGTATGAATTCACATAACCATATAATATAATGTGATAGTAACAAAAATAATCAAATCAAATAAATAATGTATATTTAATTAATACCACACAACTCTCTCATCTCAATTACATTTCCCTGTATTCCTTTATTCACTTTTTCTATCCTTCTTTTATCAAATGAATCAAATCCTGGCATTTTTATTAAAGATTGTTTGGTTATTTGATTATTGGTTAATATTAAACTATTCAAGAAAGGTGATTCAAAGAAATTCTTTGGTATAAATGACAATTGATTATTTACTAAAGAACATATACTTAACTCTGGAAATACAACTTCATCACTAATTACAACTATTTTATTATTATCTAAATATAAAGAAGATAGTTTAGGAATTAGTGAAAATTCTTTAGCTAATTCAACAAAATTGT
This sequence comes from Proteromonas lacertae, assembly GCA_002245135.1. Lineage (NCBI taxonomy): Eukaryota > Bigyra > Opalinata > Proteromonadidae > Proteromonas > Proteromonas lacertae. The sequence goes on from NGBS01000889.1 coordinate 80,553, forward strand.
TATTTGACAAGTTCAAACTACTTAATTTTGGAAGCCTTGTTAATTCCATTGGTAATATACTTATGTTATTAGATGACAGTGATATTTCTGTTAAAGTTGGTGGTAAAGGTCCACAGTTTGTTATACTATTCTCTTCTACTAGTAACTATATTTAACAATTAATGTGGTATTGTATATATACTTTTTCTAATGAGCAACAAGTTAGTAGATTTGGTAATTCTTTTAATTGATTTGAGTTTAAATTAAGTATTTTTAGTTTTGGAAATCCAAGTTCTTGTATCAATTCTGATATTAGATTTACAGATAAATCAAGTGTTTTTAACTATAAATAAATAGAGTTAAAAAATACATCTCTGACAAGTAGTAATTGTTGTGGAATTAACTTTATACCACAGTTTGAAAAAAGCCCAATTTTCATTTTATTGGCTTTATCTATTTTTTCTTCAAGAACTTTTTTTGATATTAAGCTATCGTGTTTCTAAACTACATTATACTATAAGTAATACTTTCACTATTTTTTTCCTTTGATGTTCCTTAACAATACTAGAGTTTTGACCCATTTTTTGATTTTTAATACTATTTGAAACGGATCTATTTTGTTTGTATTTATTTGTATTTTGTTTTTCATGATTGTTGTATATATAGTTGCTATTATATTGGCATTTTTTGTTTTGTTTAATTATTACTTTTACAGCTATATTACTGATTCTGAGAATATATCAGGCAAACCACAAATATGGGACAAAAAAGAAGTACTCTATTCTGAATGTGGATACTCCAGTATTAAAATTGTACATATGAAAAATTACACAACATTCGTTCATTCAAGTAATGATATTATCTCAAACATAATCAAGACATCAAAGCATTGGTTTGATTGTGAATTATTACCAAGTATGTGGGATGAAATAGAAGATTTAAACAAGAATGAAGGTGTGTTTGTTGATATTGGAGCACATATAGGTTCTTGTTCTTTGTTGATGTTGAATGAAGGTATTAAGACTGTATCGTTTGAACCAGTAAGTGAAAATTTGTATGTATTCACAAAATCTGTATGGAATAATGTAAAGTTTGCAAATGATATTGAGATTTACCAATGTGGATTAGGTAATTCTACTCAAGAATTAAACATATATATAAATAGACAAAATATAGGCGAATCTAGTGTTGAAGCTGTTCCGTTGACTACTTCGGTAAATATGACATTTGAAAACAGAATAATAAAGATGTTCAAATTGGATGATATATGGAAAAGTAAATACAATGATATTGTGATTAATTTGTTAAAATTGGATGTGAATGGTTTTGAATTATATGTATTACAAGGATGCACACAGTTATTGAAGGATAATAGAATATTATCTTTGTATATCGAAATTAATTGTAACTATTTATCAAGATATGGAGTGAAATCTGAAGATATATTTAATTTGTTAGAGAAATATGGTTATTTTGTGAAAGAAAAACAACATTGTACTGAGGACTTAACTTATAATACTGGTGTAATACTCAAGAAATTCAAACAAAACGTATAAATGTGTCATTTATCATTTGTATTTATAATCACATATAAATTCCCCCTAAATTAATTAATTTAAAAGTAATATTTCAAAATATATTATTTATTTTTTAGTTTAATAAATTTGTTCAAATTATCCCTCTTGATTTATAACCATAACATCAGCACCTTCAAAGTTCAAGTGTCCAAAATCTGCACCATCATTATTATGTTCAAGTTGTTTCTTCTTATATTCTTGACTCTTAATCTTTAATTGTAACAAATTATAGAATTGTTGGAACATTTCCTTCTGCTTCTTATCAGTATCCTCATTATCTTTCAATGATTTTTGTTTCTTTAAAAGTGTTTTTGTAAGACTTTCTAATCGATTCAATCGATCATTATATAAATCTTTATAAGAGTGGAAATCTGGTGTTAATACTTCAGCTCCTGATAGATATTTCTCCTCATGTTGTGCTCTATCAACTTGCTGTTGTAATATTGATATATTAGCACATAATTGGTGATACATTGATTCATATTTCAAACATTGTGATTCTATTTGATCACATTGAGATTCCATATTCTTTCTTTCTGCTTCTAAACCTACAGCTGTGTTGTTATATGTTTGATTCTTTTCTTTATGAATGGATTCTAAATTACTATATTCTTCACGAGCAACACGTAAGTCATTAATCTATTCATAATAATAATAATATATAATATATAATATATATACTTGTGGTCCTAAGATATTCTTCTTTGCATCTAATTGAGCTTTCACTTGATCAATCTGTTTAGATAATTCTTCCAATATCTTTGCCTTATCTTCGTCACTCTTTGATTTCTCATTAGAAACTACCTCTATTTGATCTTTTACAGCTCTTGCACCACTTACTCCTCTTATTCTCTCTAATTCAGAGACAATATCTTCATAATGCTCATCTCTCTCTTGTAATACCTTTACTGTTCTATCTAATATAACCGTTTCAGCTTGAATCTTCTCAAGCTCTTGTTTCAAACCTTTGTATTTTTCAGTAGTTTGTAATAACACTTCTCTATATTTCTTAAATCTTTGAGCTCTTTGATAAGCTTCTTGATTACTTTTTATCTCATTTTCAACTGATTGTTTCTCTTGTTTCTCTTCTTCTAATTCTTTCTCTTTCTTTGTTATCTCCTTTTGTAATTGTGAAACTTTCTTTTTATATATTTCTAACTGACTATTTCCACTTGATTTCAATTGTTCAATCTCATTCTTCATTTGTGCAATATCATTCTGATATTGTTCAACATTACCTTGCATCATTCTAATATCATTCTCAGTACGTGGAGCACTTGCCATTTGCTGTAATTCTGATAATTGTTTCTGCTTTTCCTTCAATATTGCTGGTAAATTAACAAGTGCTTGTGATTTGAATCTATCTACTTCATTCTGTAATGCATCTAACATCTCTTGTGGTGTAGATGAGTTCTGTTCAACTGTCTTCATCTCTCTATATCTAAATATTGCATCTTCTTTCTTTACTTTACATTGTTCATAGTTAGTCTGTTGTTCATATATTCTATCTTGTAGTCTTTGTTCCTCTTCTTGTTGATGTCTTAATTCTCTCGTTGCATCTAATAATTCATCGAATCCTTCATAACTCTTATTACGGAGTTTCATTCCTTCTATTTTGCTTTCTAATTGCTTCTTTTCTTCAGTCAGTGTGTTAATGTCTTTGATTAATTCTTGGGGATTTTGAGCAGTTTCTTTTTTCTTTTCTAATTCTTTATGGATCTCTATAAATGTTTTTCTTAATTCTTCATTTTCTTGTTGTAATTGCTGGATATTGGCATCTTGAGAGAATTCTGAGGGAACTTCAATTCTTTGAATGAATCTTCCTAAATATGCACGAAGTTGTAACATTTGGAAGTTTATTAATACATAACGAAGTGCTGGATAGACTGCTACTTTATCACCATTCATTAAACCATTTCTCCAATCATCTCTAGTAAAAATAAATGAGTTAATATATACTCTGATAAACCTTGCATACGAAATTTCAATAATTTCAAGAATTCCATCATTCTTGTCACAGCTATATCTTTTTGTTCTGTCTTTAAATCGACAGTGTAATTAGAATCCAAAGTGGTTAAGACCTATTGATCAAATTTACCAAAAATATACTTCATTAAATAAATCTAAAAGCTCTTGACCTACTATTTCATCAAATACAACCTAATTACATAGACATCATAAGAAACATACTAAAGAGTAATTTTTATTAAAGGGAGGTTGATTTAATCTCTCAACAATTTCTCTATGAATATCAGCACCTGCTTTACTCAGGTCAGACATGCTTTAAAATTAAATCAAAAAAATAAAAATTCAAAACGATCCGTAATTTACTTGTCAAAATGACAAAATCAGTTATTTTTTCAAATTAAATATGAGAAACGAATTACTTTTCATTTAGTTGTTTTCTTGTTTTTTAGCATTAATTTAAATTATTTAACTATCTGTAACATTTAAAATATATTAATTTCTTTCAAATTTTACAGTAAAGCGTTTATTTATTGAATATGAGAGGATTGTTGATTGTAATATATTTTCTATCGGTATTTGGTAAATATGGAGATTGCCCGGGTAAGTGTAGTGGTCATGGATCATGTATTCCACGTAATATCAATCATGCACCTGATTTACCAGATTATATTTGTAGATGTGAACCAGATTACACAGGAATTGATTGTGAACAGAGTATATTGATATTAATATAATGAATATTGTAAATAGGAAAATGCGCTACAACATTTCCAACAGTAAATCTTCGTAGAACTCCAGATGTAGAAGAATTTGTAATAAAGCCAAAATCTTCAAAGAAACCAATAATTAGTGGATGTTTAGTATATGCAGAATATATAGATGAAAAGAATAGAAAGCATTATACAGAATTGTTTAACATTTTTAATAATTTTACTTCTGCATATATCGATAATAGTAATATTAATCATCATCTAATACAGAATGAATGTGTTGGTAATGATTATCCTGGTTTTGTTGAGGCAATAAATTCACTGCCAAATATAACAACAAAAGTAAAAACAGTTGAAATAAGAAGAGTATTATCCAATGTAATAATGGTGAGATTGAAGTATGATGTAAAAAATCCATTATTTGTTGATCCTAATATAAAAATAAAAATATTAACAAATGATGAATTGAAAGTCTATCCTTATTCTCATAAGAAGAATTTGGTAGAAATTAGGTCATCTGTTTTTGGTAGTAGGGTTTATAATCCTTTAATCTCAAAGTTTATTTATTATGAAGGTCATAAATCCCTATCTCCAGTGGAATGCAGTGGTAATGGAGAATGTGATAGAAAAACTGGAAATTGTAGATGTTTTGATGGATATGAAGGTCCATCATGTAATATAAGACTGTAATTTTAATGATATTATATAATACACAACAGTTGTAATATGTCAAAACATTAATTACTTTTTTAATTATGCTTCTTTTGGTCTACGATCTGATTTGGCATATTCTTCATACTTTGGAAGCTTCTTGAAATGCTCCATGAACGATTTGATATGTTCATATTTCTCATAACAGCCTGGATCATAATCATTCAAAGCGCAAATCACATCAAACACACAAATATCAGCAATGGATACTTTATCACCTATAAAATAATCTCCCTTATTCTTTGCCTTTAAGTGATCAAAATAATAGAGATAATGAGGTAAAGTTGTTTCTGTCTCACTATCCTTCTTAAACTTCTTCTTTACTTCTTCATCTGTAGAATAGTATAGCACCTGATATAATGCTCTTCTTACATCGTCTGTTCCTTCAACTACAATATCAATTAATACTTGTTCTTCTTCGTCCTTTCCAAAAAGATCAAGAATTCTACCTAAATATCTCATAATAGCTAAACTTTGAACATATTTATGTCCTTTATGTTCTAACATTGGAAGCGTTCCAAAGGGCAAAGTTCCATCTTCAGTCATTTTTATTTTCATTTTTGGCCAAACATCCCAAGTAATTCTATTGTGTGATATAAAATAGTGATTATTATACTTTTCTTGGTCATACTTCTTGCCTGCTAATTCAAGAGCAATTCTATCAGTTATAAATGCATTTAATATACCTAATTTGCTCACCTCTGCCTCTAATATCAAAATAAGTAAGTTTAAATTCAGCCATTTGAAAATTCAATCAAAAATCTTTCTTTCTTCCAATAGTATTTTCTTAACAAAGCGGGATGTGGCGCCTTTTTAATATTACGGAAAAGAGAAAATGCATTATTAACTGCTTCAAAACCTATGCATATTAAAGACAATATTAAAAGCTAAATATAATGTGAGTGATTTTTAAACATCTGTTCTGATTATGTTTTTTTTTCTTCATATTTTATGACATTTATAAAACATAATACTTTCAAAAGAGGATTTTTTTTCTTTTTGTCTAGTTCCTTAACTATGTCAAGAATTTGAAGAAACATTTTGTCCTTTTTCTTCTCACCATATCCATACTTAGATATAATATTAGCATGATGAAATCTGATTATAGATTATTTTTAAAATAAATATAGAGTGGTAATTTTACACAATTTATTCAATTTCTTATTTTAATAATCTTTTTCGTTATACATAATGTTACTTAACTATTTACTGTTGACAACGAATAAAAGAATCATAGCAATTGAGAGATTATGCTTCTTTTGGTCTACGATCTGATTTGGCATATTCTTCATACTTTGGAAGTTTACTGAAATGTTCCATGAATGATTTGATATGTTCATATTTCTCATAACATCCTTTATAGAATTCATTTATGCAACACATCACATCAAACACACAAATATCAGCAATGGATACTTTATCACCTACAAAATAATCTCCCTTATTCTTTGCCTTTAAGTGATCAAAATAATAGAGATAATGAGGTAAAGTTGTTTCTCTTTCATTATCTTCGCCGAATATCTTAATCTTATTCTCATCTTTACTCAATACAACGGGATATAAAGCATATTTCAAATCAACTGTTTCATCCATTATACTGTCTATCAACTGTTTTTCTTCAGCATTTTTCCCATAAAAACCAAATAGATTACCCAAATACCTCATAATTGACATACTTTGAACATATTTATTCCCATTATACTCCAACAGAGGAATAGTTCCAAAAGGTAGTGTTTCATCTTCTATCAACTTCTTTTTAATGACAGGCCATTCAGTTTTTGAGTATCTACAAATCATTATATAATTGAAAAAATACATGATTGATTCATAACTTTTACCTGCTAATTCAAGTGCAATTCTATATAACCGAATATCTTACTTATTATACCTTATAGGTTCTGCTCTACCTCTTAAATCGAAGTAACTAAGCTTGAATTCAGCCATTTATTCATGCAAATCTTATAAAATTGATTATCCAATAGTTTTGTGTTTCAATGGCGCCATTTGGCGGTTTTGAATAGGAATGATAACTATTATATGTTTTACAATTAATATTATACTTTAATTTCCTAACAGAATAATAAAATTAATATGTAATATAGTATTAAATTATAAAAATTATAATATTAACAAATATTTTTCTTTCATATCAATGTCTACTAATAGTTACACAAGCGGTCCTATGAATAACTGTTGTGCTAGAATATATAAAGAGATAATGGCTAAAATGCAAAATAGATTTTTCGAGCTCAATGTCGAGCAATTTTCTTTTTTTCTTTTTTCTGCTGATATGTAAATGTCATGCAGAATTAAGTGATGGTATCTATCCTATTTTATTGACTAGAATATATTTTGAAATTTTATAAATCAATTTATAACGTCTATGTTTCAAATTTCCTAGACGAGATATATCAATCATGCCAAATAGATCTTTGCAAACATAATTTAACATATATTTTACCTAAATCTTCAAAATACATAGGGGAAACGGATTTTGTGGTTATAGCAGTATTTTCAAATTATATTACGTATAGATTAATTCAAATGAATGTAACGTTAATCATGTAATTAATAATATAAAAATAAGTCCATTAGTTACATCAATATCACCAAATTATGCTTATCATTGGTCACTTCATGAAATAACGGAAACAAATAGGAATTCAAAATCAATGCCATTAACATCGTTATATAATTTATCAGATGTATGGAGAAAAGGAATAACTGGCCAAGGAGTAAAAGTAGGTATATTTGATACTGGAATAAAGCTAAAAGATCAGTCATTAAATATAATTCAAGTATCTGATTGGACAAATGAGAAATTAATGGATGATCCAATAGGACATGGAACAATCATATCAAATGTATTAATATAAATTTATAATGATAATATAATAACAATAGATAATTGCTGGTCAAGATCCAAATTGTAAAGGAATAGCACCAGATTCTGATATTTACATATTCAAAATATTTGATTCTAACCAAGTATCTTATACATCTTGGTATTTAGATGCATTTAATTATGCAATATATTTAAATTTAAACATTATCAATTTAAGTTTAGGTAGTTTAGATTCTGGTGATAAACCATTCTATGACAAAATAATAGAATTATATCGGAATAATATAATAATTGTTACATCTGTTGGTAATTCAGGACCATTATATGGAACAGTACAAAGTCCAGGAGAGTATTCATTAGTGATTAGTATTGGAGGTTTATCATTAGATAATAATATTGCAGGTTTTAGTTCAAGAGGAATGACAAAAATGGAATTAAATAATGGTATTGGTAGATTAAAACCTGATATAGTGACTTACAGTGAGAAATTATTAGTTTCTGATAGTGTAAATTGTGTAATTAAATCTGGAACAAGTATGTCTTCAGCTATAATGAGTGGAATTGTTGCATTAATGCTTTCCACTAAGAATCTGTCAACTAGTAATTATAATAATGGAATAGTTAAACAGTTGTTATATCAATCGACTGAATTATTAGTTTATAGTAATATGTATGAACAAGGTAGTGGAAAAATAAATATAACTTTACTATTTGATAATATTTTTAATAATTTTCATAAAGGTATTATATTGATGCCAAGTATGTTTAATATGAGTGATAATTATTATTATCCTTATAATTTACAGTCTTTATTCTATACTTGTACTCCTGTTTTATTAAATTTAACAGTTATTAATTCTTATACTGATTATTATACATTAATTCATAATGTGATATTAGTAAATGAAAGTATTCCTGGTTGTATTGATGTAAAGTTATTATCTGGTAGAGAATATGATAATTATGAAGGAACTGTAGCAATATCAATTACTATACGTAAGTTCTGTAAGAAAATTAATGATATTTATATTGGAACAGTGAAATTCCAATTCCAATCAAGTGCAGATAAATCTATATATTCTGTTAATTTTGTATTAGAATTGAAGATAATTCCACCACCACCTAAATCACAGAGGGTAATATGGGATCAATATCATAATATATATTATCCACCTGAATATGTATTAGCAGATCATATATATTATTCTGTATATATTATTTATTTCTATATTTTATAGTCAAGATCATTGGACAATAGAGGAGATCATTTATACACAAATTACATCAATTTATATGAATATTTAATCTCAAGAGGTTATTATTTGGATATTTTAACATCCAAAATTAACAAAAACACATTTAACAATTATGGTACTTATTTGATATTTGATCCAGAAAAGAATTTTGAAAAAGATGAAATCAAAATAATACAAGATGTTCATTCAAATAAAGGGATGAATTTAATGATATTTGCTGATTGGTATAATGAAGATAAAATACAATCTTTACATTATTATGATTTAAATACAAGAAAATATCATTCAGGATCAGTAGGGGGATGTAATTTAAAAACATTAAATGAATTACTTTCCATTTATGAAATAGAATTTTCAGATAATATATTCTATGGTGATATTTATATTGATCAACTTTCTGAAGTTTCAGTATTTATATATATATATATATATATATATATATATTAATTTAGTATCTAAGTGGTACAAGTATAATAAGATTTCCTTCAGAAGGTATTTTATGCCAACATGAGTTATATAACATAACTGATCTTGAGAATAACAACAAAGCATTTGTTACAATCGGAGGAGTGTTAACGAATGATGCGAATGGGAAGCTGCTGGTTTGGGGTGATAGTAATTGCTTAGATGATGATTATCCACAATCTTTTTCTTGTCTAAGTGTATTACAACAGTTTTTCAGATATATTGAAGTGTCTGAGATTTCTCCTCTTTTATGCAAAAGAAGATGATTTAGTTATTTGTTTATTAGTTTTAGAATTGCATTTTTTGTTTGTTTTGTTGTTTAAATCATATCGAGTTTATGAAAAAAGCTTGAACTTTCAAATGACTGAATCTACCTTTGTGTTGGATAGTTATGTAAATATAAGTGATGATACTTACGAAACTGGCATATCAAATTGAGTGATATACTTTAATAGAGCCACAAGAAGAATTAGGTAAAGATAACTCAATATGTGATGAAACATCTCAATGGGATTTTGCAAGTGTATTACACAGTTTAATACCTGGTCAAACTATGTCTGCAATCACAATACCATCAGTGTTTCTACAACCTCGTTCTTTGCTTGAGAATCTATCGGATTTGATGATGCATACAGATATTTTAGATGATCCAAAGTATAATTATTATATTTATTTTAAAGATTGTCTTATGGTGAAGAATCTGACCGTTTTCTTGTTGTATTGAAATATTATTTGTCATGTTGGCATTACCAAGTATCAGGATGCAAAAAGCCAATCAATCCAGTATTAGGTGAAACGTTTTCTTGTATGACAGAATCTCCCAACCATAACCAATATTTCTATATATCTGAACAAGTGAGTAAAAACCCATCAATCACTACATTCTATATGGAATGTATCAACAGTGGGATAAAACTACAAGGTGAATTAATACCATCGTATAGTTATATTTCATATTATATATATATATATATATAGAGGAGTATTTACAGGAAACACAGTGAAATGTTCATGTAATGGCGAAGTATCATTAAGTGTCTTACAAAATGATGAAACTGTAGATATATATATATTGAATTTATTTATTTTGTTATAGTATGTTGGTACATTTCCTAATTTAATTGTTAAAGGAGTATTTACTGGTCCACTTCATATGGAATTTAACGGTAAAACAACTTTATCATGTGATTCAACTGGATTTGATGCTGTAATAGATTGGAAACCATCTGTATTATCAATATATTATTTTATATAATAGAGTGATCCATGTAGTAGTTCAAACATTATAAAAGGAGTAATATCCTTCTATAAAACTCCAGTTTATCATATACAAGGTAAATGGGACACTGGATTTGTTATAACTGATTTAAAAACAAACGTATTATATTCTATGTATATATATATATAATGATTAGAATACAAGAGAATTCTTAAATATAAAGAAATTATCAATACTACCAAAAGTGACATTAAAGAAACAACAACAACATAAATATGAGAGTCTTTCATTATGGAGTGATGTTATTAGTAATATTAAATCTGCAGTACTTAATGATAATACGTGCTATACTAATTCTGATTTGAAAATACAGAAAATAGAAGCAGATGAACAGAATTATCAGAATAATCAGAAATTGTATAATATTATTAGATTATACTGAATAGTGAATCAAAATTATTCAAGAAAGTTGTTAAAAATAAGGTTGCTCATTGGGAATTTACACATTCATGTAGTGCAACTACTGAACCAAGGAATCTAATGTATTATTCAACCCATTTTAACTCAAGAGATATTCCAAAACCGTCTATTAATTAATTAATAACACTTATTTATTAAATTATGGATTTATTTACCTTAGAGAAACATTCTTTTACACAAAATCAAAATATTTATTACTTCTTCTTCAATTTATCTCTCATAGCTTTGAGAGCGGCTTCTTCTTCCTTCTTCTTCTTCTTAAATTCTATATCTTCCTAAAAATTATATAAAATTTCTTTATACTTCTAAAATAACCTTATCACTCTTCTTTCCTGTCTTTAATGGTTTCTTTTTACCGCCTAAAACAATTTATATATATTTTCAAAATTCTATACCGTCTTTACCAGGCATAATAAGAAGAAATTTAAAATCCCAACAATTGAAACGACTTTATTTTTTATTTGAAATAGGTTTGTCATTTAACATTCAATCTTCTTTACAAAAATCAGTTATATATAGAATTTCCGTATTTCATATCTTCTATTATTCTTTTACAATTCATTTTAATCAATATTTTAATAACTTTTAAAAAACAAGATGTCCAAAGAAGAAATAGCTAAAATTGCTCTATTAATAAAAGAGAGCGACTGTATACTTATAGGAGCTGGTGCTGGATTATCTGCAGCTGCTGGAATGAATTATGGTGATCCAGTATATTTTAAAGAAAAGTTCCCATTATTTGCTGCAAAAGGACTTAAAACCATAGGAGAATGTTTTGGTCATTTCTGGGATCAAACAGATGAAAATCGATTAAAGTATTGGTGTTATTGGAGTAATCATTTGAAAGCTAATTGTTTAGATGATGACGCATTTCAAGTTTACAAAGATCTCTATGATATAGTGAAAGATAGAGATTATTTTGTATTAACAACAAACGTTGATGAACAATTCAAAAAGACAGGTTTTAGTCATGATAGATACCATGCACCTCAAGGAAGTTATGAATTATTTCAATGTTCAAAACGTTGTACTGATGATACATATAATAACAAAGAATATGTTGAAAGAATGTGGAAAAATAAGAATGAAAAGACATTGGAAGTTAGAGAATGTGATATTCCTCGCTGTCCTAAATGTGGAGCTTATATGGAGACTAACTTAAGAAAAGATGATTTATTTGCAGAGTACACTAACAAATTAACTACTGATCAATATCATATGTGGTTAAAAAACCATTTAAATAAGAAAACATTATTTTTTGAAATTGGTGTTGGTTTTAACACTCCAGGAATTATCAAATTTCCATTCATGCAAATGACTTATTCTAACAAAGATTCTAAATTGGTTAGAATCAATTTGGAAGGTGATGAAGTTCCTGAAGAGATTAAAGATAGATCAATAGTTGTTAAGGAAGACATTGCCAAAGTATTATGTGAAATTAAAAAATTATTGTAATTTATATTTGTTATTATTATTTTTAGTTTTTATTAGGAAAAGGAAAATAATCATTAAAAAAAAATAAGATTAATAAAAATAAACTATATAAAATATAATATATTTTTTACTGATTATATTCAGACCATAATTTATCTAAGAATGCATTCGGATTTCTTCTATATGGAACCATACCTATAGCTGGATCAACATGAGCATTATAAAATATATCCAAATCATTATCCTCCAATATAATTCCATAATTGTGACATAATCCATTAAACTCATCCCTTGTCAAAGCATCTTTCAAACCTGTATCATAAAATTTACACATTGACATTATATTATTCTTTCTGTTCTCTGTTGGTTGGCATCTTTGTTCAACTTTGCTAATTAATATTTCATTCAAATATCTAATTCTATCATTAATCAAAGGATTTAAATCACTCTTCACATCCCATGTTCCTGTTACCAATGAGATGAATGATTTATCTGTTATTACACTAGAACCAATATCACGATAATAAGCTTCCCAATTTCTGTAGGATAATGTTCTTCCATCTTCTGAGAAGTCTTGCATATCCTTTTGAAAATTCATCATCACTTCTTCTGGTGGAATATCTCCTGATAAGACGAAGGGATGTCTCTCTGGGCAATAATTCTGAAATAGTGTCTTCAAAGGAATTGGTTGCATTGTACCTTTACTTAAAGTGTTAAATACTTTTTTAATAAGATTTTCTCGTGTGTCATTTAATGGTTGAATAAGATCTTGATAAAAATCATCGTATACAATGAATGTAGCATCTCCATCTTTATTGTAATGAGACATAAAAGCAGATATTTGCTATAAAAATGATAATAAACAAGCACATAAATACATCTCCAGTAGTAAAGGCACCAGCATAGTTAAGAGCATCTTCAAATTGCCATCTATCTAAAAATCCTCTCTTTGAATAATCGGTAAGTAGAAGAGAATCTTTGATGGCTCTAGTTCCCTTCATTCCTTTATTTTCTAATCCTCTCCTATTTTATTATAATAATGTGTAGTCAATACCTCACAACATCGAAATATTGGTTTAGAAGTTTATTATTCGGATGTAATAAGGTTTCTTGCATTTAAAAAACTTAAAAAACGCCTTTTATCAAAATAGATTTTAATTTCAAAAAAAACCAAAAATAAGAAAGAAATAAACAATAAATAGTCATTTTTATATATTATGGCTTTATTTCACCTTCTTCATATTCAGGATTATAACCCAATTCAGGGAATATTCCTTCATTCATTTTATATCTATCTCGTTTTATCCCATTATTTATTAATTCATGTTCTCCTGTCTTTGTATGCTTCTTTTTAGGTAATTCAAAATCAAAATGCACATTATCAGGAATTTCACCCTCTTCTAAGTCGTTTAACACTATAAACATATAAATATATAATATTCACAGTAAAGATATACGAGGTCCATCATGAAAAGGAACATCAGGTCCGTCTCTATAGATATATAACTCACCATCACTATAATCTCCATTTAATTCACCATTTGTATCAGATATGTCACTTTCACTAAGTTCAGAATAATCTGTTGAATCTTCTAAAGCCAACCTTCTTAAATCCTTATCATCATCAATCTTTTTCAATATTATATCTGATTTTGATATTGTTGGTGGTGGCTGTTGTATTTGTGATGTTACTAATGGATGTTTCTCTTCTATTATTGGCTTTTTCTCTTCTTTTGATTCTTCTAAATCATCTCTAAATTGTTTTTTATGTTTGGGAGGTGGTAGAGGAGTAGTTTCTTCTTCATATATATCTTCTTTTTCGTCATATTTTGGTTTTGGTTCAATATATTGAATTTGCTGTGTTTGCTATAAAAAGAATAATAACAATATTAAATACTAATTGTTCAATTAAACTATTAAACATATTCCTTTGTTCTTCAAGTAGTTGATCAACACGATCATCTTTAAATGGCTGTGGAGCTGGTGGTTCTGGTACTGTATTCTATTAATAATATAATAAAAAATATAATACAACTCTTTTAGTAAGATCTGTAAGGAATTGTTCCATTTTATTCTCTAATTCAATCATTGATTCAATTGGTGGTTCACGTGGCTGTGATTGTATATATTGTAATGGCTGTTGCTGTTGTTGTGGAAGTGTTGGTGGTGGAGTTGGTTGTATTTGTATATTATTCACCTTTTCAGTAATCTTGTCAAAGAAAGACTCCATTTTATTTTCAAATGCCTTGAATTGGTCTTGTGTTGCTTGTTGTTTTAATGATTTTATTTCATCCATTTGTCCTCTTAAATAATCCAATAACTATTATTAAATAAATATATTAATATACAATTGAGGATGATTTATCTTTTATTTCTATAATCTGTGGACCAGTTGGTTGTGGTGGTGGTGAAAGTTGTTGTATGATTTGAGGTTGCTGTACTGGTTGTACTGGCTGTTGTGGTGGTGGTGGAGATGGATTATAATCAACAGCAGTAACAATTGAAGGTAATACCATTTGAGGAGGATTTCCATTATTATTATTATTATTATTATCATTTTTATTCTTATCATCATTCTCTTTAACATCATTTACATATGAGAATGATGGATAATAATGATAAGATATTGGAATATAAGTTGGTTGTTGTGGCTCTGCTTGAGTCTTTGTTATATATATTGTTTGTTGTTGTGGTTGTTGCGGTTGAGTCGGTTGATTATTATTTATATCAACAACTTCAATTGGTCTTGGAATTATATGATGTTCTGAATGTATTCCTATTAAAATAATTAACAAATAATTAATATATTATTATATATACTTTTATAGGGAGATGGTTTGTTTTTAATAATATGAGATTGTTGTAATCTTATTTCTCTTTGTTTTCTTTGTTCTATTCTTTGTTTTCTTTCATCTTCTCTTTGTTTCAACCACTCATCAGTATTTTTATATGATTTTGTTGGTTGTTGAATAGTTTGCGATTGATTTGTGGATTTCTGTTGTGTTGTTTTAGGTTTTGAGGGATTAAGCAGTTCTTTATATGGATTTTCTGTAATTGAATAGGAAGGTTGAGATTGAAACATAACTATTTGTTTCTGCCTGCTTTTTTTATTTGTTTTCGTCTTTGTTATTGTTCTAAATATAAATATATGTTTATTTATAATTTAATACTGTGGTTTTGGAGGTAAAGGATGAACATGTGATTGAAATTGTGGAGGGACAAATATATCGGATCGATTGATCAAACCTGTATTTTATTAATGTATAACATACTAAATTGTAAAGCACGATCAATATCCATCTTTCTGTAATGCAAATCAATAAGCTCTTCCTGATCATTGGATTTTGATGACTAATAATATTAAATATACTATAACTATACTATCATCCGAGATATAAAATTTAAATTTTAAAAAACACTCAAGCCAAGCTTTGATAGATTGATTCTTTATAATGAATCTAGAAGAACGAAGAAGAAAACTAGAAGAAAAACGTAAACAACTACAAGAACTAAAAAAAGTTACAAAGCAAGCAACTCCATCACCTAGTTCTGAACCTAATATACCAAAACAAGCCGATGTTATTAATAGAGCCAAATCAATAAGACCTTTACCAGAGGCTTTAGCTCCTAAAGAAGATGCGAATAAGAATTTGCAGTCAGAATGTCCTGTTGAGATTAATCAACCACCAGTTCCAAAAGAACAGCTAGATGTATCTGCACAGACTGAACTTATGCAAGACAATGATAATAATCAAGAAAGTCCAAATACAAATGTGATACAAGAACAAAACTTCATTCCTGATGCAGTTGGAGTAGAACAAACTGAGGAAGAACTTATACCAAGACCAAAAATGGAAGAAGAAGCTATAGATTCAATCGTTAATAGTGAAGATTTCAAGAATTGTTTTCTAAAAGCTTCAAAATTAATAGAGAAAGTGTGGACAGCTAAAGGAGAAGAAGGCTATGATATATTCAAAGATCTCAGTACAACCCAAGCAGCCTATAAATCAGATTTCTTCAAACTTCGATCCAAATTCTCATTGGATGATTCAATAACTGGTCAATCCTTAATTTGGGGTGTAACTGACATGTGTTGGAGCAATGCAGAAAGTGATCGTTCATTAATAGCAGTTGCATATCAATTAGCAGATCCAGAATATAATTTCTATGTATTTTTATAATAATAATAATAATAATTTATTTATGTATTTATTAGGCAGTTCCAAAAGGTAATGGATTAATCTGTATTTGGTCAAATCACTTAGTAACTCGTCCAGAACATATATTACATTGTTATACACATATCCAATCAATAGTATTTGATAAATATCAACCATCTATTGTATATGCTGGTAGTAGATTAGGTGATATCATTGTTTGGGATATAAGGAAAGGGATTAATCCAATAATCAAGACGGATATGACAAATGGACATACTGGAGGTGTAATATGTTTGAAAATGAGTGGTGATATATCATTACCTACATTGATATCAGCATCTACAACTGGTGAGATTAAACTGTGGAATACTACCGCAATGACTACACCATTAGAGACTTTCAATGTATAATAATTATAATATAATGTTTATAGATTGTTGATAATAAACTAACTTTACTTTGTACTTCCTATTCATTTATGAATGATTTCAAATCCGTAATAGTTGGTGTTGAACCTAATGCAATCTATCATGTATCATTAATGAAGTCCAATTCACAAGAAGAAACAAAGATTTTCATAAATATACATCCCATTATGCAGCTATTACTTCAGTTGATATTAGTCCACTTGATAATACAAAGTTCTTATCAGCTTCTTTTGATTGGGATGTTAAATTATGGGAAATAAATGTATATATATATATATATATAATGACAAATATAATTAATGTATATATATAATAGAATCAAGATAAATTCTTAAACTATCAAGGAAGTCAAAACATAGTCGTTTCTGTAAAATGGTCACCCAAAAATCCAAATCTGTTTTCTACATTGACTAATAATGGTGAATTGTGTTTATATAATATAACTAAAGGAGAAAGTCCAATTTCTAAAATCAATATCAGTCAAGGTGATAATATATCATATAATAAGATGGAATGGAATTATGATGGTAGTTATATTGTTGTGGGTGATTTAAAAGGAACAATTCTTACTTTTGAGATTATATTAGGAAAAGAAGAAGAGAATTAAAGTTAAAAGCTTTTTTTATTGTTTTGTTTTTTATAATATGATTTATTAATCATATAAAAAATATATTAAAACACAATAGGAGATAGAGAAAAAATGTTTATTCTATTTATCAATGAGATAAAACAAAAGATTACAATCATCTCCTCCAGATACAAGTAATGGAGGATCAGTACTTTCTGTATATGCTAAACACAATACAACGTTCTATTAAAATAGAATATATATATATATATATATATATAATACTGAATGACCTTCAATATCCTTAATCTTTTGACCACTTCTAGCATCCCATAATCCAATCGTATTATCAACACTTGCACTAAATAACTTAGCACTATTCTTCATCCACATCAACTGAGTAATTCCATCTAGATGTCTAACAATATGTCTGATTGAATAATTGTCTAAATCCCAAATAATTATTGAAAAATCCATTGAGCCACTTGCCAACCAATTCATTACTCCACAAAACTTTACACATTCGATACTTTGACCATTTTCATTATCCGATTTCTGTGCTAATGTTTTTAATACATGTTTTGATTCAATATTAATGATTGATATTGAACCACCTGAAAAACCAACTGCAGCTATTTCATTTCCTTTTATATCACAACATAATACTTCTTCGTTTTGTGGCCAGTTTAATTGACCTGATTCAAATGTAAATAGTGATTCACCTGATTTGGGATTCCATAAACGAAATGTTCCATCTATCGAACCACTACATAAACACTATTTAAATAAATAAATTTTATATTATAAATAATAATAGGATTTCTTTATACCTTTCCATTCTCTGTGAATTTCCCACAGCTTAAATCATTTCCATGACCATATAATGTCTATATTATATATATATATACATACATAAAGAAATATATTATAGATACTTGTACTAATGTACATTTAGTTGCTGTACAACCCCAAATCCAAATTGATAAATCTTTACTTCCATAAGCTAAGATATTTTTGAATTTCTTATTCCAACATAACCATTCAATTTCATCTCCTGCTCCTTCTAATACTTCTACTAAATGATATTGTGGTAATGAATAGATTCGAACGGTTGAATCCATTGATGCTGAAGCTAATAGTGTATGATCACTGTTATATTCAATAGCTATTACAGTGTCCTATTCATTTATATATAGTTATAATACTGTATGACCTTCTAAGGTTAATATTGGATCGGATCGACTTGGAACGAAGATTCTTACTTTATTATCACCCCAACCTGTTGCTATGTGCACTGGATTAGTTTCAAATATATCAACACAATAGACTGGATCATTACATGAAAACGACTGATAAGAATCGTCTCTTCCTTCTTCATCAGCCAATTCGTCGTTTAAATATGCTACTTCATCTTCATCTTCACCTTCTAAACCTTCCATTTCTTCTTCATTTTCTAAAGTCTCAATCTCAACATCTAAAACAATTATTTACGAATTATACTATCACCTTCTTCTCCATTTTCGTAATTATTCTAGTTTCATTATATTATTGTTACAATATATACATCATCTCTATCAGATTCTTCCATTTAATTAATTTTGTAGACAAATCAATTCAAACTTTATCATAATAGATTAGCAAACCTAATTGAACAAGCTTTTTGTATTTTTCATTTTTTGTATTGCTAAAGAAATATTAAAGGAATTTTACTTGGAGTGAATAAAGAAGGAATCATTAAATTCTTTTCTCATTCTAACTTTTGCTTTGTTCCATTCGGTTTTCTTATTTTAATAAAACCAAAAACGTACTAAAATTACTAAAACACAATATAATCATATAATAATAATAATAATCTTGTAACATTATATAGTAAACAATATAGAGTTATTATAGCTAGTCTTTCCAACTCATAAATTACGTAATCATATCCTTTTTTATATCATTCTCATTCTCATATATTTTCTGAAGTAACAGACTCAGCATTATTGTTCTAATTATTAAAGAAGATCGAGATTTTCATATAATTCATCTTCTATATTTTATAAGTAAATAGTGAGACTGGATAAAGAATCAAAAATTCAAACATTATAACCACTGTTTGGAGATCCTCTGGTTAATGCAATTATGAACTTTCTAGATAAATCCCCTCTTCGAGAATGAACGATACTTTCTTTACAATGTTCTAGAAATATTGATCTTAAGGATAGATAATAGAGTGATAATCTTAAATTATTGATATTTTCAGTTTGTAAGGACTTTTCTGTATTTAAACTTTGACATACCTGTTGAATATAACTATATAGTCGTTTTAAACCTGTTTCTCGTATTGAGGAGATATCTTCTAATATTGGAATACATGCACTGTGTAATGTTCCATCTTCATTTAACATTCTATTACAATCTTGATATATTTCTTCACATCGCTTTAAGGCACGGAGAAAATCGGATAAATTGTTTGGTAAATTACATTCACTCAAACAATCCCGTTAATCTGAAGATAATTGAAAAAAAAATCAAAATAGAGATTCAAGCCTCAAATCATTTGAAAGAAAAAATCATCAAAAGAATGAAAGATAGAGGAACAAAACAGTCAAAAAACAAAAGTTCTCTAAGTATTAATTCTTTTGATTGATTTATACTATAATAGGATCTAAATATCCAAATTATGGTAGTATTTACATTCTTAAAGATGGTTACAAGTGTTTCAATAATATAATTGAAAATAAAGATGGAGAAATGAACGAAGATGAGAAGCATAACTTATGGAGAGAGAATGTACCATATTTATATGATACTATTGTAAATCATTGTGAAATGGGAGAAAGCTCATATTTTTGTATGGGATTTGGAAAAGAGATAAAAGAATCTCGTAGTTCAAGCAAAATTCAGAGTGATAATATTTATTTCACATCCAAGAGTAGCAATTCAACATTCAATACCCGTACTGGTACTTGGAATGGAAGTGGTGAACAAATATATATGGCTTCAGCTGAAATAAAACCAGCAAATACAACGCTATTAACATTTGTAGGTAAATATCCAGATCATACAAAGAATAACAGCGTTAATATAATTAAAAAACTTATTCATCCTGATAATCTAATAAAGATGCAGTATATATATATGTTTATATATATATAGATGTCATACATATTCATCCAATATGTTATTTACATTAAGTGCTTCATCTTTCATTCATTTATGGGATATGGATAATCAACAAAGTAAAGGATATAAAGTAAATAATGAACCAAATATCCCAACTTTAACTTTACAAGGAAATATTGAAGAAAATGAGAATGTTAATTTGTCAACATTATTAGTAAATCGATATATTCAAAGAATATTATCTTCATCAGATAATAATGTTTTAGTTTGGGATGTAGAAGATTGTGAAAAGAGTCAATCATCTAAACGTATAATATATATATATATATATATATATATATATATTAATAATTGGTAGTTTTTTATGAAAATGAAACTTTATACAATGTTTTGCCTAATAGGTTAATATTAAAGACAAAAAATGATAAACCAATAAAAACTGTTGAATATCAACCGTTAGATCAATCTGCTTCAATTATATTAGGTGGTTCAAATGATGGTAGTTTATATATTTGGGATATAAGATGTTCAAATGATGCAATTAATACTGTATTTATGTTATAATAATAATAATAATAATTTGTAATAGATTCCAAATATTCATCATTCAGAATTAACATCAGTTGGTTGGGAACAAGTAGAAGGCAATATTATTGCCGTTGGATTTAACGATGGAATTATCAAGTTACTGGATTATAGATTCTTAACAACAAATTCTAATTCTAAATCTTCTGAAAACAGTTCATCATCATCTTCTTCTTCTTCAAGATCACCATCTGATAATCATCATCAACATTATTCAAAACAAAGAAAATCAAATGAAAAAATGGAAGAAGAAGAAGAGGAAGAAGAAAAAGAAGAAAAAGAAAGAGAAAAAGTGGAAGAAGAAAATGAAGGAGAATCTTCAACTCAATTGAATAAAGCATCATCATCAGAATCAAGCACTGGCTCAATATTTGTAGGACAACTTCGTTCAGGATATAGTCCAATTAATGAATTGAAGTGGTCACCTCATAAGAGTGGTTACTTAGGTGTATGTAGTGATGATATAGTTATCTGGAACACTTCTGTATATTTATTTGATTGTTATTTAATAGAGTATGAATGATAAAACTGATATTTTGTTCCGACATTGTGGAAATAGAGGTAAAATGTTGTCATTTGATTGGCATAGTGTTAGTAATTGGACAATAGGAAGTGCAAGTAATGAAATTGTTAGAAAAGATAAGGAAGATGTAATGATGTGTAATATTCAATTGTGGAGAATTAGTGAATTAATAACTAATGAGTTCGATAGAGCTACTGTTATGGATTGGAGTAAAGTGTAAAAAACCTAAAGAATGTATTGTTAAATATATTTGGGGATTTAACATTACCGAAACTTTTTCTTAAACCATTTATTTTTGTTTTTGTTTTTATGAGTGATAATGTGAATAAAAAAATTAAACGAGAAGAGTTTTTTGGAGATCCTTTAGAAGAGAATCTAAAAGTGGGAGATTATGTCAATTTTCCTTTAAATGGTGTTACTGAATCTGGAGTATGGCTATTCTTTTGAAAATATGTATTAGACTATAACAAATATAAATGATCATGCTGTTACAATAGCTTATGCTGGTAATGGAGTGGTAGTTAAGAAAAAATCTGTGTCAGTATATTAAAAAGAGTGATTCTAATAGAAACATAAATACCAAATGATATGTGATTTACTAGGATGTGATATGAATAAAATGTCAAACGTTATGTCACAAATCGTAAATGAAATAAAAGAAGCTAAAAGAGAACAAGATGAATTAAAAGAGCATGCTAAAAAATCTCAAAATCCAATACGTATATCAAACCAACAATCACAATAAATAGTTGTTCAATGTAAATTCTGCAAAAACAAAGACCAAACCAAATTTGAAGAAGATAAAAGGGAAGGTACTGTAATATGCAACAGTATAATTAATATAAATTTATACAATTTCATCATTAGTATGTGGTGCCGTATTAATCATCAACAATATGAGTGAAGGTGAGTGGGTAAGATCATTTGAAAATCCAGGAGGAGGTAAAGAGAACAATACTCAACATGGTGCAGCTCCAGATCCGTATATGTCATCCTCCTATTCATTACGTACATCAATAGCCGCAAATACAAAACAGGAGAGATATTTCAACTCATTAATGAATCAAATAGAGATGGGAAATAATCAAGAAGGTGAGAAAAGAACAAGAGAAGGGTATAAAGATAAGCAGAAGGAGGAAGCAAGATTGGTAATTAATAAGATAATAGAGAGATTAAGTCTGCCAAAGATAATATCATCCCATGCATTAGGTTATTTTAGTAAATACAGAGATATTAAAGAGAAAGTGATGGATTTAGATATTGTTTTAGGTGGATGTGTTATTATGATATCCTTTTATTTATTATTATTATTGAAAAGAAATAAAGATAATATATTATAGAGAGAAAGATATAAATATTTCATTTTTTCTTCTATTTTCTTTTAATTTCTTCTTATTCTTTTTTCTTTTCTACTAAAAAAGAAGAGAATAATAGGCAATTTGATTATTGTTCTAATATTGTTATTATATGTTTTTATTAGGTTTTTTTAACTATGTAAGCTTTTAGTGATTTTCAAAAGGTTGAACATTATCGACCATTGGCTTTTAAATGTGATAAATGTGAAAGAATATTTCCAACAAAAGATTCATTATCAAAACATCAAGATATATGTTTAAATATTAAAAGACAAAAGACAAATGATTATGTTGATGATAGATCTAAATTGTATAAGATGATTGACATTCCACCAGATGTTGATCCTGATGCTCCAATCTCTTCTATTAGTTTAAAGATATAAAAATAAAAATCTATTATTAAATTTTCACTAAATAGAAATAAAATAAAAATATTTTGGTTCTTTTATGGTAATTGTTGATTTATAATATATAACACATTAAAACAATCATTTCATTATCTTATTTTATAATACTTTCATTAAATTCAATATCTAATTCACTTTCTATATCCCACTTATACTTTTCTCTCATAAATACACATATTTTACTAGTTATTTTATATATTTCTGTTGAACTATTCTCACTCTCACTTACTATTTCTACAAGATTCTATATACAATAATATAATAATATAAACTATATACATGAAGAATCTTTTTGATGAAATTATTATCTGAAATTGATGTATTTAAAAAATCAGTTGGTAATTCATTCAACTGTAAATAGAAACAATTCAATCCATCAACAATTAGCTGATTATAATTCGATGTATTTGAACTTATTATATTATCAGCATTACATAATAAATAACTCATCTTCTTCCATTCTTCTAAACCATCATAATCTTCACCAATTATAAAACCAATGAATGAAATTTCATATTCACTTAAGAAATTATTATAATTATTGCCATAAGACGAATTTATTGTATTGATTATTGTATTTGATGTATCCATCATGTAATTTATTATTTCTGATGGTTTTAGTGTTGATGGTGGTTTATAATCAGGAAGAACAGTGAAGTATTTTTGTGTATCACTTAATGGAATTATTTTTGATAATGTTTCTTGATTAATATGCTTTGACAGTTTCAACCATTTGTCATAGTATTTATATGGATAAGGACCTAATTGATTATCAAATTCGTAATGACTACAAGCAATTTTATATCGATTTTGTTCATCTATATTTAATTTTGTGGGAATTATTGTCTCTGACTCTACATCCCATTCATATATTACTATCTATAATCAATATAATTATATTAATTTATACACTCTTCAATTCAGTAAAGAGAAATGTGTAATTCATTATTCCATCCATTGAATTGTGATTTGAAACACGACTATACAGTATATGTGGACCTGGAGGTATCATTTTAAATCCAATAAATTTATTCTTTATTGTCCAACAATAAAAATCAATCCCTATTTCTGTCAATTCTGGTACATTCAATATTAAAATAGTTCCACCATTATCATTCAATAGTTTTGCTTGTTCTGGAGTAAGCACAGCTGCCATTATAAGTAATTTAATTATCAAGTTTTTGCTTGAGTACAATTCATTATTTCGAAAATAATTCCTCTACGAAAGCATACTTCGTGCTTTTGATTAGTTTTTCCTGATATTTGTTTAAAACATAGTCCAGAAGTGAGATATGAGTAATAATTCATCACACAATTCACAACTATATAAGTCAGCAAGTTCATATTCTCCTTCATATTATAGCAGAAGTCAATCAAGTTCATCACCATATGAAACTGGACATTCGCCTTACCCTGGCCCATCATCACAGCAATATTACACAACTCCAACTAGCAGCTCTGTATAAATTGCATTATCATTAAATTATTTATTAGCGTTCTCCATATCCAGTTAGTTCATCTGCTGATACTTTGAAAGAAGATCCAGAGAAAAAAGAATGGTCAGTTCATCAAACAAAAGATGGTCAAACATACTATTACAATAGCGTATGTACTTATTAAAATATTTGGTATAGAGAACAAGGAAAAGTACGTATGAAAAACCAGAATGTCTGAAATCAGAAGCAGAAAAGATGTTAAGATGTATTTGGAACGAATATACCACCAAAGATGGCCATAAATATTGGTATAATACCAAAACAAAGAAATCAGTATGGGAAATGCCAGTTGAATACAAAGAATACTTAATTAAGAAGGAAAGGATAGAAAGAGCCAATAGTCTTCAGCAAGAATCACTTTCTAAATCATCATCATTATCATCACATCGAAAATCATATCCATCTCCAGCTATGAATGGATCGTATATATCTCCACCATCTTCCTCCTCAACACCACTAACAGTTACACCAACAGTAATACCAACTATAGGTACTCAATTAAGACCAGGATTATCAAAAGCAGAAGCTGAAATGGAGTTTTATACATTATTAGATGAATATCGAATACCATCAGGAATGCCTTGGCCAGATGTGATTTCAACCGTTCAGAATGATCCACGATGGAATATAATCAGTAATATAAGTGATAAGAAAGAAGCATTTGATGATTATTGTAAACTAGCAATTGGAAGGGAGAGAGAAAGAGATAAACAACAGATAGAAGAAGCAAGAAAAAAATATAGAAAATTGTTAGAAAATACACCTGAAATAAAGCCACATATGAAATTTGTAGAAGTTGAACAATTATTAGGTACAAAAAAGGAGTATATAATAATAATAATTATTATTATTATGTATAGTTTATGTCGATTATATCTAAGTAAAGAAAGACGTGAAATATGTGAGAAATATCTCCAAGAATTAGATTATAGGGAAAGAGAACAACATAGTAAACATAGAGATGAGAATATAAAGAAGTTCCTTGAATTATTAAAAGAAAGAAATCCAGATTATACAAAGAGATTATCTGATATAAAGGATTTGATAAATGATGATTATAGATTCTATGTATATTGATATTATTAATTGTAGGGAATTGATCATACTGATCGATGTATTACTTATGATAATTATGTAAGAATGAAACAAGAAGAAGAAAAGAAAGACCATATTAACGATATTACTAAAAATATTGACATATTTCATGGTATATTAAAAGAGAAATTGATTCTTGGAAAAATAAATACAAATACACAGTATATTTGTATTTATTATATATATGAATATTTAGATGGGTGAATATTCGTGAACCTTTACGTAATTGTAAGTGGTATAAAGATTTAAGAGATTTTAAAGAATCATTGACGAAGATTTATTATGACTATATGGATGTGTTAAAGAAAGAATTAATAAAACCAATAAATGAAATTAATGATTATTTTTCATCAATACATAGGAAGATAGATATGAATATGAGTTTTAAAGACTTTAATAATTTAATAGTTAATGATGCAGTAATGAGGAATAAAGTTGATCAAAATGAAATATTATATAAATTAGCATTTAATGAAATACATTCAAAAGTATTATATATGATGATATATATATAATGAATAGTTAATACAAGAAGCAAGGGATTATTTGAAGAGTAAAAGAGATATTATATTTAATCTATTAAAGTCTAATTATAATCGAGAAATTCATACAAATGTTAGTTATGAGGTTGCATCTGAAAAATTTGAGGAAATTCGTGAATGGAGAAGAGTATCTGATGATTTGAGGTATTTATGGTTTAATGAGTATATGACTAACTTAAAATCAAGATTATTTGATGAACAAAGTTTGAAAGCAGCTAGAAAATTAAAGAGGAGTATATAAATGCTAATAATATCTATATATATATAGAGTTGGAAATAAGTGGAGATGAGGATGATTCTGGAAAATCAAAAAAACAGAAAAAAGAATAAGGGAAAAATGTATTTTAAAAGAAGGAAGGAAGGAATTATAATCGAAAATAATTTGTAATTTTTCATTGTGTTGATTTTGTTGAATGATATTTTAAAGGAAATTGCCTTTTACCCATCCCTTTATATATTTTATATTCATATTCAAATCATTAATTCTTTTTATCTATAATATTAAATTAAATATAATTATACATCTTCATCATTCAAATCAAAATCACTAATTTTGAAATTTTCACTTACATGTTGAAATGATGATGATCTTGGCAGAGGAATCATATCATTTATTACACTCCATTTAACCAACACTTGTGCAGTACTCTATTAAACCATAATATGACAATAATGAACATACTACTTTTTTATTCTTTGCAATTTCTTTAATTACATTGTTTTGCAATAAAGGAACTACTGATTTACTATATAATATAATATATATATATAACTGATACTTGAAATAACTACTTCCACCACTTCCTAAAGGAGAATAAGCTTCAACAATGATATTATTCTTCTTACAAAACTCTCTTAATTCAATCTGTGTATTATATGGATGACATTCTATTTGATTAACACATGGCTGTATTTTACAATTGTTTAATAGATCTACCAACTGTGAAATAGTGAAATTTGACACTCCTATTGATTTCACCATTCCTAATTCATATAATCTTTCAAACTCTTTCCAAGTTTCTAAATATTCGATTTTAGCCGATCATCTATACATTATTATTCAATATTATATACTATTTTACCAGTCAATAAGGATATAGTATCCATATAGGAGGATCCAAACACTGAACTTGGCTTTGATAGTAATTGAAGAAAAGAATCTTTCGTATAGTCAAAGATATTAAAATAGAATGAACTATTTAAAAGATATAGAAGGAGATGAAGCTAAAGGAGATAGTAATGAATTTCTAAACTCTACTGGCCAATGTAACAACAATAAATCAACATAATCAATCTATTTTCATTCAATATTATACAGCTATATACTTTTAAATCTTTTAAAGACTTTTCTAATGATGATTGTACCTTTCTATTAAGAGTAAATGCGAAATTCATACTTTCTGTGACAATTATTAAATATCTTTGTTGTTATAAATAGATTACCTCTGTCTATTCCACACTCTTTCATATCTAACATATAATATACATCAATATACTCTTTTCTAAAGCATTTCCTACTTCTTTTTCGTTCCCGTACACTCTGGCACAATCAAAATGATAACATCTAGCATTAAAGACATTACATATACTTATTAGCAAAAGCTGCTCTGATTGATTCAGATATTGCTTTATTTGCTAATCTGTATGTTCCCAATCCTATAGTTGGTATTTTTATACCATTATTTAAACGTTTGAACTAATGAAAGACATAAATATTGAAATATACAAGAATTGACATATAATCTCACAACTTCTTTTCAAAAACATCAAATCAACATATTATACAGAAAAAAAGAATAATTATGATGTATTATTTAAGCTTGGGGAAGATTTAACAACAAATTACTTCCTTTTCCTGGTAAATAAGTAACAGAAGAAGATCTAGCTAAAATTCTAGCAACATCAGTAGCAGTATTTATTCTGCGTATTTCAATATATCCTCTTCCTGCTTTAGCACAAGCTTGTGACACTAATGCTGCAGATTGTGATTCACCTTCAGAACGAATGATATTTGCCATTTTCTCTTGTTCTGATTTTTGTACTATAAATTTAGCCATTTCAGCTTGTTGTTGTGCTACAACCTTCTGTTCAATAGCCTTTGTATATTCATTACCAAAAGTCATTTCAATAATAGAAACATCAACAACATCAATGTGATATTTATTGGCTCTTTTTCTTAATTCATTTAATATTCCTGCATACACTTGTTCTCTACATGTTAATAATTCCTCAGCGTTTCTCTTTGCCACAATGACTTTTAATACTTCATTTGTCAAAGATGTGAAAATTCTATCGTCGTAATCAACACCTAATTCACGATATATTTCTGATAAATGATCTATTTGTGGATGAGATAATATTCGAAGTTTAATTGTTACCTATTTATAATTAGTCTTAATATTTAAGTGTACTTTTTGCAAATCTTGAGTTCCTGTACTTGATGTTACATTACGTGTTTTTGTACGAATATCCATCTTTTTTGGATACTATAGAAACCTTAAATTTAGAAAAATACTTGCATAAATGGAATTCTTATATGTGTACCTTCTCCAATTGGTGTTGGCAAGATACCCTTCAATCTATCAAACATTACTACTCTTTCACCAGCATCAACTATAATATTCATAATAATCATTAATAATACCATCATAAATGCAAGCAGCTGCACCAACTCCAACTACTGCAACTCCAGCTACTAATCCAACTAATTTTGCAGAAGAACGCAAGATATTCATAAGAAAATGAAAATGATAATTACAAACCTAAAACAAGCCTCAAACAAGAATCAAAGCTAATTTAAAGAATGATCAAATTTATTATACCTGGTTCATCTTCCTTTGTTGTTGCTGTAATATCTTTTATATTATATGTATTTGCTACTAAATTATCTTGTAGTTTCTTTCTGCTGTTTCTCTAATATGGAGTAGGGAAGTGTACACATGCACATATGCTATTTTAACAATTATTATGACAATGGAAGGAATATATGCAGTACAGTTTAGTGATTTTCTCATAATTAAATTATTTGCTGGATTTACAGTTTTTAACACTATTTATTCGTATTATTTGCTTTAATCATATACAATAGAATCATATTAGGTTTAATTTATATATTAGGTTATTTAATTCCATGTGAAAATCCAAATGACTGTAGTAGTACCACTTTTTCTTATAAAATGTATGGTATGTTTATTGCTATTGGAGGAGGTGTTGCAAATGTATGTTTTAAATCATTTTTTTATATTTTTACAGTGTTTAATTAGTTCTACTTTGCTATTTAGAGTAAGACAGGCAGATATAATATCTGAATCTTCAATATCATGGAGTGATCAAGTTGATAATCAAACATTTTCAAATCCAATAATAGAAGATGACTTTTAATGCTAAATATAATTTACATGACAGATAGTTTAGATATAATATAATTAATGAATTATGTATTTTATTTGTTTAACTTTTATATATTATTAAAAATAGATATGTAATTTGAATGTAAAAGTTACAGTAATATTTCTATTTTGTTTCTTTACACACTACTATCGTTAAATACCAAAATAACATCATCAAACAGTGTATTTATTTTTATATTGTGCTTTTAGACATTAATATCTTGTATTTTGAATATTTATACTATTTTAACATAAAGGCAATGGCTGTACCATATAAAGTATAAAACATATTTACTTGTTTAGATTATATCTGTTTTAAAATCATCGACTAATTGTACAACTCAATTAGTTGCAACATGGAAAGAAACTGTGTATATATAAAACATATAAACAGGTTGATGAAGATAAATTAATTTATTATTTGGTATAAATGTATTGCTTTATTCTATAGTCACTTTGTAATTTACTATCTAATTCCTTCCATTTACTACCATCGGCATTTGTTAATGTAAATGACAATAATGTAACAATGTTAAGGAATTGCTATGACAGTAATGTGTTTTCTTTTGACTTTGATAAAAATACCATTATTCAGTTTATTCAAGATTTATCTCTTTCAATATATTATATGTATAAATCTAATTTTATTCATGGCAATATTATACCATCAAATATTGTTTATACAAATGAAAATCGTTTTTATTTAGTTGATACAGGAAATTATTTATTAAATAATGAGATGACTTTCGATGATATTTTTATTTCACAGTTTTATAGTCCAGAATATTTATCTAATAAAGAACTATCAATAGAAAGTGATATATGGGGATTTGGATGTATCTTAGCATCTATTGTATCAGGAGACTCACCT
This sequence comes from Proteromonas lacertae, assembly GCA_002245135.1. Classification (NCBI taxonomy): domain Eukaryota; class Bigyra; order Opalinata; family Proteromonadidae; genus Proteromonas; species Proteromonas lacertae. Next base: position 111,724 of record NGBS01000889.1, read on the forward strand.
ATTAATATATTGAATGAATATAAATGTAATATTTATTTTGATTATCTTGATGATGTGAAAGAATTATTATTTGATATAATAACTAATTGTTTAAATTTTGATCAATATAAAAGAATTACTCCTTATGAGTTAATATTATACAGTGAAAGTATATAAAATAAATTATAATGATGATTACTATAGAACTTCAAAGAATTGATAAACATGAATCATTTTATAGATGTTATGAGAAATATTGTATATCTTATACTTATATATATAGCTAATTCTTATGAGAATGAAGTTAATTTGTTAATTTTCAATGATTCATATATTAGAATACCATCATTGCTTGATAGAATTACATCTGCTGATCGTATATATTTACAATTATATATATGTATTCATATCTTTAGGTCATTTAATTAAAAAGTTGTGTAATTTCTATAATTTCAAAAGAAATTCAAAAGTGTTTGGTTTTCTAATTAATATGTCTATATGTGACTATCCTGATACTCACAAAGTTGTCTCAAAATTACTAGAGCTAAAAGAAAAAGGAAGTTGCTCAAAGATACTATTGAGTAGAGGTAGTGATTATTTATTGAATTGTTGTTGTATATTTTTTAATTAGTATTATGTAATAATAGATACTCCTTTATTAAAGAATGAAATTAAATTGTTATCAGTCGTAATAAGATCTTGCATCTCATTAGAAAAGTTATACTTGGGTAGTATATTCTACTTTTTTTACTTTGTGTATTTTTAGATATGAAACTAGATGATAAAGACATTGATGAATTAGCTCCTGCATTTCAACAGATAAAAAACCTAAAAGTTTTATCTTTTTCTAGTATTATCGATACAATATTATTTCTTTTCTATATATAGCTAATAATATTACTGATAAAGGAATAGATTCTTTATCTAAATATGTTATTTTTTCTTCATCATTCCAATGTCTTTTTCTTGATAGTATTCAATAATTAATAATATTATGTTAATATTATAGATAATAATATTGCTGGAAATACTGAAGGTTTTAAAGTGTTTATGAATTTATTATGTCAATCAGAATCATTGGAGAGAATATCACTACAAGATAATAAATTAGAAAAAAATGGAGCAAATGTTATAAACGATATTATTAAGAATTTTACTTCTTTGGTGGAGTTAAATCTTCAAAATAACAATATTAAGCTGGAAGACATGAAATTAATTACAAAAAGTTTAGACAGGAACAAGAACTTCTATTTCTTTGGAGTATCGAAGAATGATTTCTCTTTACCAAGTTTTGATGTGTTTAGAAAATCATATTTGCCATTTGTACAACTGAAATAGCTGTTATTTTTATTTATTTACTTTTATACAAAGAATTTATATAAATTCATAATAATACAGTGAAAATATTTTATTAATTAGATATATCTTATTGTTTCTCTTTTGTTGTTGCTAATTTACTCATTGTCATTTGCTTTGTATGAGTTAATGTACTCATTTGACTTGATTTAAATACAGAATTAGATTGAGATATCTTACTTGTTGTAGATAATGATGCTGATATTGATCCACCTTTTGATTGAACAGCAGAACTTCCAGAAGATGTGATTTTCTTTGCATCTTCATCAACAAATATCAATACTTGTTTTATACCAAACTGGAATACACTCACCAGTATTATTGATATTTGTATTCCCATTCCTCTTGTTAATAACACAGAATCAGGTTCACTGGATATACTAAAATCTATTAATGTCATTACTCCTCCTAACACAGATAAATTCTATTAAGAATTTCTAATCATCTTTTAAATATTACAATTAAAAAGAAAAAAAAGATATTTAAAACACAAGCTGATAAAAACAATCCTAAAGAATCATTGTGTTCATTAGCTACATCTTTAGTTCTCCAACTTGTATATAAGAAAAACAACAACATCAACCCATCAATCACTATTTCAATTACTGTAAATGTCACAGAATAAGAACATTCACGAATATAACCATTCTCAAAATATGAACTATATTTTGTACTTGATACAGCAACATATCTATTCATTTATATTTACATTCATTATATATATTTATTATACTCATTTGGTTCAACATATCTCCACAATAAATGAAGTCCTACTCCTAAAAGTCCAAATGGAACTATAAAAGAGAATAATCTCATTGCAGTGATTGAAGTCTATTATAATTAAATATATTAAAACTATACTTTACTTATCTTTAATCTCTTAACTCCAATTTTAAAGAAGATTTTCGTTTCTTTTGCTAATAATACTGCTAATAACAATTTTACACATAATCCTAATAACAATGGTCTTAACATACAAATATCATTATCTTCACTTGGAGCTATTGCCATTGGTATTCCTGACAATGAAGTACATAACAATAAGATTGATAATAGGAAATTGTATGGTCTTCCAAATGCACGAATTATCTTTTGATTTCGATGAATAACTGTGAAGATAAAAGAGATTAATGAAAGTAATGAAGCTAAACCCATTAAAACATAAAACACAGCTAATATTCCACTACTATATTCAAATGCCACTTCTCTTTTACCAAAATTACATTTCATGTTTGCATCAGTAAATGGATTAGCTTCGATTGCTATTGCTTCACTACCTCGATATGGATAGATTTGATTTAATTGACCTTTCTGATTTATCTCAAATATATACACATTCTTTGTTACATAACCTGAATTCTCGACTTTTATTGAACCAGAAGCTGTTTCTATCCTTGTTCCAATTGTACATACTTCAAGATAATCTAATGGTGGAATGTCTTTTCCACTATCACTAGCTGCTTGAATCATTGCATTCTTCCATATTGATATAGCTATATCAGTATTTTCTAACTCTTCAGATACTTCTACATTCACTCCTATATTTGATTTAGTATCAGATATGAAGGATTCAGCTGTTGAAGATGATAAAGTAGAAGTAAAACTAGATACTACTAGAGATCTTTCAAATTTTGATAATAATTCTTCACTATATTCATAAGAAGAATATTTCAATATCACCAATTTCATTGAAGTTGTTAAACTATTACTATCAGATAAATAATTCAATAACAATAAACTGTTGCTATAATCAAGACCATTTAATACTATTCAATAAATATAGAAACATATAAAGATATACATGCTATTCTATTATCTTCTTCATCTTCAAAATTCTTCACTCTTCTTATTATTTCTTTACCATCATCATCAACAAATTTTGAACTTGTTAATGTGAAAGATTTTACTTCACCTTTGGATTTCTTTTTCACATAATCTAATAAAATACTATAATAATTCTTATTCCTATTACATTATATAAAACATTCAATATATTATTATACAGATCTGTATCATCACCAATATACAAATATTTCTTTATTCCTTGATCAAACAAATAATCAACTACCAATGATAATAACTGATATGGAGTATTTCCAATTGTTATTGTAGAATCCAAACAATCATTTCCTTCACCTACACCTAAATAGTAGAAGAATTTATCATAAGATTTTATCTCATTTTCGATCATATTTCGACAATCAATTGATTGACAACCAAATATTGTTCTTACACTTGAATCATTCAAATATGGACTTAATCTCTCATGGAATTCTTCAGCATTACTACCATATATAAACACTGGAATTATAAAATAACCATTCAGTTTGTTATAGTTTATATCTTGAATCATATAAGATTCATAATTCTGTAATATCAATTCTCTCTCTCGATTCTTCTCTTCATGAATAAATATTACTTTCATATTCTTTAATAAATAATAATCTCCTTTATCTGTCCAATCACATGTATATCCTGCATTTCCTTCTATTAATTGATCATATGCTTCAGATTGAACTGGTTTTGAAGCAGATTCAGTTATTCGAAATTTACCTTCTTCAGTCACTTCAGCTAAAAACATGATTCGATTGGCTATTCCATTAGTATTCATTTCCAATAAACCAGTTGGACTATCATATGTATAACCATATATTGTAGATCGAAGAGATTCAGTATCAAAGGAATAAGTGTTTGTTACTACATCTGCCCATAGTTTCACAGCTGTATAAGCAGCTTCCATTGCAGCTGAGATTATCACTTTATTTCCAAAACTATTCTTCACTGCTGTTACAAATGTCTCTGCAGCTGCTAGATAAGTTAATGAATCAGAACTTGCATCACCCATTTCTTGAATAAATGTTGTTACTACTGATACTCCAGCCATACAACTAAAATCAAGTGATGACACTATTCGAGAATCTAATGTTGCACTATAAATATGAGCTGTTTTACCTGTTATTCCATGAGAACAGTAATAAGTATATATTGGATTCTCGGCATCTGCTCCAGATACATGAATTATTGCACTTTTACTGATTATTTCCATTCCTAAATTGTATAATGGATCTAAATCAGTATAATTATATGGTCCATATATCTTCCCATTTATTCTTTCAATACTTGGAATTGTGGCTTTACAAAGAACTACAGAAAATGAATTACTTATATCCATCACTAATATGAATGATTTATAATATGGATAAACATATTTTTCAAATGATCGAACTATTTGACTTGTTGTGGATTGACTTACAAAAGTATAACCACTACATACTTCGGTTGCTGTTACTCCTGGATAAAAATAAGGCTTTTTATATTGCTCAAATGTCTTATACATATTCATTAGATTCTTATATCTTCCATTACCAAATACAGCTACTACTTCATCTAATCGACACAAATCTTTAGATTGACTTACATATTTTTCTAAATTCGATTCAGGATCTCTCACTTCTAATAAGATTTTTCTTCCCAACACTCCACCATTTGTATTTATTTCATTTGCTGCTAATATTATTCCATCAGATAAAGCTCTTTCAGTTACACTGAATGTTCCTGTCAAAGAATTTATTACTCCTATTGTCACTGTTTGATCTTTATGATGAGATCCAATTGTTTTATCAGCAAAATCACAAAGATATGTTCCATCATTTACAAACTTCTTATAAACAACAGGAACTATCTCAGAACTAGAAGTATATTCAATTGTAAATTTATTGTCTTTAAATAATGCAAATGATAAGAAATGAGATAAGTAATTACTTGGCTTTAAACTCACTTTTCCTTCAGGAGAATCAAATTCTCGATTATAAATGTATTTATTTATCATACTTAGATTTGTACTTCCTGCTTCTTCTACTGCTTCAGCCCAAATATTAAATATCACATATGTAGATTCCATTAATTCAGAGATTGGATCACTTGTATATGCTTTTACTTTTGAAACAAATTCTTTACTTTTACTGGTTTCTAAAGCACTGAAGAAAGCTTGAGAAGAATAAAATTCATTCACATTTGTTCCTATCATATTTTCACCTGTTGTATAACTAATCAAATGAATCTTTGATAAATCAACATTATTATCAGAAAATGCTTTTGATAAACCAAGATGATTCTCTTTACTTCCAAAAAAGATTATTGTTCCACCATTTGGAGAAGATTCAACTATATCATTCATAATTTCATTAAAATCAGTTAAACCTGGATCAACTGTTTTAGATAATAACAAAGTAGCAGATTTAAATTCTAAATATTTCGTTAAATATTCAACTGCTTTTTTACTATAAGCATTAGTTGTTCCAATTATATGGAAATTACATTTAGATTCATCATTGATATCATAATAAATATCCACTATTCGATCAAGCACACTTGGTTCTTTACTTGATATAAACACATTTTCTTCACATAATTCTCCTCCTGCATAGTTTATTCGGAATAACGGAATATCAAGATGAGCCATTGAAGGCAAAAATGATTTAACACAATCAGAAGTTGAAGTAGTAAATATCACATCTGGATTTAAGGTTTTAAGCGTTTCTTTCACTTTATCTACACAGATGTCATTATCTGATTCATCATCAACCACTGTAAGAAAGAATTCTCGATTTAATAATCCTCCTTTATATTTTTCAGTCACTTCATTCATTGCTAAATTAATTATTGTTTGTAAACCAGTATATAAAGATCTACTTCCACCACTGTTAGATATTACAAGTAAAACATCTAATGCTTTTATCTGTTTCTTTTCACCTATTGAACTATCATTATAATTACATATATAACCGTGTGTACTTTCTATATCCCAATTCCATGCCATTGGAGTTTGAGTAACAGATTGAGAAGATACTATTTCCATCTCTTCACTATTCCTTTTCCATCTTGCTATATAGAAAAATAATGATGTATAATGGTTGTTATTCATTTCTACTTTTCCACTTCCACTTTCAACTGTTGATAAATACATATGTGGAATATAATCTAATTCATTAAAACTATGAGATGCATTCACAGCTTTAGACCAAAACTGTAATGCTATATAAACTGAATCACCATACATTGTATGACTTGTTCTTCCTGTATATTCATATATTTCATTATGGAATTTAGAATCAGGATTCATTTCATCAAAATATGAACCAACTAACAATAGTTCATATGAAGCAGTGTGAGAAGTTAATTTCATTATTGACCTATCAGCATTTAAACATATATATCTAAACACAGATCCATCAATCACATATTGATCAAAATATTCTAAAAATGATGCTAATTCTATATCGGTAGTGTAGTAATAATAGTTCCACCTAAATAATTCTTGAGTAATAGTTTGTGAAACATCATTCTGTTGAGATAAATCATTTACATAATATGTTTGAACTTCATAACTACCTGACAATTTAAATGATAATACTCTAAATATATCATCACTAAATTCACCAGTATAACCAAGAAAATATAGAGATTTTGAATAATCATCTACAGTTGATGCTAAATATGTCACTATTGGATCAATAAATTGATTTGGTATTGCTCCGGTGTAAAATACATTATAAGAACATTCTTGGCCTTGAAATATTGTTGGATACCACAATAATTTATCATATTCTAATAAGAATTTTGATACAGTTGTTCTACATTTGTTCAAATAACAACCAATAAATGTCACTATCTTTGGATTCTTTATTGCTTCTTTTATTACATCCAATTCAGATTTACTTCCTGTATCAAATATCTTATAATCAACAAAACAACCATTTAATCCACCATTCTCATTTATTGATTTTATTCCACCAACTATTGGATCAATTGCTGTATATTCTAATTCACTTGTACTTCCACTTATTGAAATCAACAAACCAACCAATACATATTCTTCACTTATTTTACCACTTTCATTATTTCGAATCCAATCACATTGATATATTCCTTCACTTAAATAATGACTGTTATATTCATTTGCTGTTGATTCACTTGTTATACTAAGAACAGATTTTGTATTATAACCATTAGTAGAATCAGATGACATTTCATACAAACTAAATGAATAACTAACATGATGATTTACACCAGTATGAATCTTAGGGAAATAACTTATACTATTTCCTTCATGCAGTTTGTCTAATACATCATTAAAACTATAAGGAATAGTATTTGCATTATTTTCATCTACTTTTAGATTTAATGATTTGAGAGTATTATCAACTAGTAAAATCGATATTATTGCACTTGGTAACAATTCGGCATCGGTTGTATAATGAGCAAAAGTGGTTTGAAATATTTCTGTTAGTTTATCTCCAGGTTTATATAATTCAGTTATTATATCTGTATGACTGAAACACATGTAATGACCATTTATACGATTTGATATAGCTATAGAATCAACTGATCTTATAAAGAAATTCACTATCTTGTAGGTTGGATATTTATGTCCTTTCTCATCCATTTCAATCAAAAAATCAGTTGCTGCTTTACCATCTAATAAGGAGATTATCACACCGGAACTTAACTCATTAGTGATTGTTGAAACTATATCTTCCATTTTATAGTTTATCATTGGAATTTGAAATAGTCTTATCACATTTATTCCTCTTTCTTTATACCACATATTTACTTGATTTGCCATTTCTTTATAACTTACACCTTCGGAATATACTACATAGATTGTCTTACCTAAATGAGAATCTATCCAAGATATTACTGGATATTTTGTTGGAAATGGAATTCCAGTATAAAATACATTCTTATTACAATCATCACCATCATAATCTGTTGGATAAAATAATATTAAACCTTCTTCTTCGAAATCAGTCAAAAATTGATCTTTTAATTCATCACCATAAAGACCAAAGACAAATAATGTTTTATATTTCGATTTTATCTCATGAATAAATCTTCGTATACTTTCAACATCACCTCCACTATCATATATTATTGGATTATAGTATAAACCACTTCCACTTTCTTCTTTGTTTAAATATTCAATTGTTGATAAATAACTAGATATTAAATCCACTCCACGATAAGCAAATGAACCAGTACTTGGATATAATAATACTAATGATATTACTATTTTGTTTTTATTGTTATTATTATTATTATTCTTTATATCACATTCTTTTCGATTTGATAGTATTTCATTAAAATTACTACGATAAGTATCACTATCCCATTTCTTATATAATATCACTTTTTCTACCATTTTACCATCTTTACTAGTTAATAGTGACATTGGGAAATTTACATAATTATCAGATCCGATTGAGATTTTTCCAAAAGATGTACTTATTGAATTAGATTGAAGATATTCCAATATATTAATTGAGTTTATATCAGATTTTAAACCATTTATTATATATTCGATTGTGGCTATTCCAATTGATTCACTTTCAGATAATACACTATCATTTCCAAAGGTTGACATTCTCAATTCACTTATTAAACTATCATCAGATAAATAACATAAACTCTCACAATAATGACCTTCTCGATATTTTTTATCAACTTTCTTGAAATTTTCGATTTTTCTTGATACTATTCGATATTTAGATGAGATTTCTAAACTGTTTTCATATTCTTTATGATTTAAATAACTCATTATATTGAATAGTTTTTCATACATTATATTACTTGTTTCACTTTCTAAGAAATTAAATATTATACCACCATCATTTAAGTATTTTCTTACTGAAGAAATTGCAGATGATACTTTTGATTTTATATTTTTTATATCTGTTTCATTTACTTTATATTCTTTTGAGATTATCGCTCCTAATGCATTTATTGAACTATTTAATAATTCATAATCAGATGTTTCTTCAAAACCAATTGGATAAATCAAGATTATCTTAGTTACAGATTCAGATAATAAATATTCTATTAATGGTAAGATTCTTCGAGATGGAGATGTGGATGAGTGAATTCTATTTAAATATTATATAACAAAACAATATATATATATATATATATACATTTTATCATCACATATATTTGAATCTTCTTGGCGAATTGAAAAAATAGTAACATTATGTTCTTCTATTTCACTTTTATGACTTTCTATTATTTCTCTATTACAATTACTAATTATTATTTCATAATCAGTATTGTTTATCATCTCACTTAACTTTTCACTATTATCTAAACAATATCGAACTGACAATTGAAGTGAATTTCCTTTAAATCCTCCATTTGAATTTATATATATTTCATATTGTTTTAGAATGTAATAGATTCGATCATCTTTATCATCTTCATTTAACCAAATTCCTACTCTTGTATTAGAACTTTTTATTAATTCATCACTTACTGTAAAATCGTTTTTATATTCATCATCATCTTCACGAAATACCATTGAATATTGATTTTGTAATCTAAAACCATTTCGAGGTAATAATATTATTTCATATTCATTATTTATATAATGATTCAAGAAAATCTTTATTCCAATTAAATTATTACTTTCAATCGAATTGTAGCCTATTGGCAAATCATATTTATTTCGATATAACTCTTTTAGTATTGATTCACTCTTTTCATCATTTATCAATGGCATAACTGAATTTAAAATTGATAATGAATTAAACATTGCATAACTTATCTCATTACACATTTCATTTGATTTCCCAGAATTAGAATCTATAAATTCCATCCAAGCAAAATTAGATCCACTATCTAAAAGATTTGAATAACTGGAAATAAAATAAACATCATTGAATCGATTATTATCTCCTTTGTTACAATCTATTATGTTTTCTACTATATCTAGAATTATTACTTTATAATTCTTTCGATTCATATCATTCTCATTCATTAAATCTAAAAATTCAATTATATTATCATTTATTATGGTATATATTGACACTTTACTGTAATTACAGTGAATTTCATTTATTGTTTCATTTATACTCTCATAACTAGTATTCTTTAATTCAATTTCTACACAGGTTATGGATTTTATTATTTCTGAACTCTTCTTTACATTGGAACTGATTAATCTACTTGAATTAGTATCTAAATGGATTATTACACAATTTTCACTTTCTTGAGAAAAATAACCTAATAATAAATCACTGTAATGGTTGGGAATTCGATTTAATGTCACTATATTCTTATAACATTCTTCACCTTCTCCTGGATTAACTACAAATAATAGTTTATCTCCTCTTATCAAATATTTATTCATTATTTCTCTTTCTTCATTTCTGAAATTGATATTAAAGAAATTATTCTAATATATTAATTATATATATTTTAAAAAAAGATATGATTCACTTCCAAAAAAGGCAACAATTGCACTATCATTATAATAACGATCCATATAATTAGTTAATTCAGATAAACTTCGGATTATTGGTCTTCGAGGTATTATTCGATGATTATTTATTCCACCATGTAATCGGTTTGTTGCAGCTGTCATTCCATAAAAATATTGACTGTAGAAATCGTCATATAAATCATCATATTTTGTTGATATTCTTATATAAACAGCAATATAATAGGATTGCTTTATTTCTTTACCATTACACCAATCACATTTTCGATATATATCTGAAAAACTCATACTTTGATCAATATAGATAGATTTTGATTCTAATTCAGCTGTTCCATTTTTTATTATACCAATAAATAAATAACTTTCTAAATATCCTTCATTATTCCAACTGATTCTTCCTCCTGCACTTTCACTTATTGAATGTTCAATTGATTCTTTAAATGATTTAAAATCCACTTGACCTATCAGATTGATTGTTTCAACAAATAGTTTTATTATTGAATAACTTAAAGACATTGTCGAGGTTAATATTGGTTCATCACTAAATACTTTTAAAGATTCTTTCAAAGATTTACTACTCTCACTTTCATAACTATTTATATAGCTATTCATTATTATTGCATTTTCAAAGATCTCTTTTTCATAATGATTAACTATTATTTCATCTAAACTTAAACTCAACACTGGATAATCTACACTATTCATTGTTATTGTTTCATTATATTTATAGAAAAACCAATAGTTATATTCTCTTTCTATTACACTTATTATCAAACAATTGCCTTTACAATATGTACCAATCTGAGAAACTGCATCATAAGCACTTGTTGCACTTACATCTTTCATTTCATAACTTCCTTTATAGTTTAAATTCTTTTCACCTTTTATAAATGAAGAAATTATCTCATAGCTTTTGACTGAAGACTTCTCACTTGAATATAATATAAAAACATTCTGATGTTTCTTTAATAAATTTTGATAACTTCGAGTTATTAGATTATAAGTCATTGGTTGACTGTATAATACATTTCCATTACAATTATCACCACTTACACTTCCTAAATGTAAAAAGGGAAATTTATATTTTTCACTTACTATCTCTTCCAATTTACCATATTCTAGTGTATTTACTATACAGATTATATTATATTCTTTCAGCTTTGAATCAATCTCAGATTGGATGATTGATGATTCTTTTGATCCATCAAAGTATATGGATATCAATGATTTTCCAAGAATTGAAGATTTCGAGTAATATTCATCTATACTTATCTCTAAACTGTCTAATGTATAACCATCAAAGTAGCTTAAATCACCTTTAGTATTACTTATTATACCAATAAAATAGGTTTCATCACTTAAATAATTATCAGATTTTATTAAATTACAATATTTATTGGATGGAAATCCATTCACTTGACTACTTGGTACATTGAATGGAACTTTTATTACTTCTTTTATTACCATATCACCACTATCTACATAACCGATTTTTATATTTCCTATTAATCGATGATTGGATAATAACGATATTGATAAATTACTGATAATTTCATATTTCTGATTATAGAAATTGAATCGAGTTTGTTCATAATCAAGTTTATTGTTGATTCTTTGGCTTGATAATATTTTCAATATTGTATATAGAATAACTTGTTCATCAGAATATGGAGTTGGTGGAGGTGGTGTAGTTGTTGGAACTGTTGAGGTTGGATCTACTGTTGTTGATGGAGTGTTTAAATCATTACTCATTTCAGTTGTATCAACTAATAACATATTAGCTATCATATTCTCTTTACTTATTGGATTATAATCCTTAAATTCATTTATTGGGATTGAAAAAGTTATCATCTCAAAATTTGGATTACTTGTAAACAGACTTTCAAATTCAGTAATAACAGTAGCATCTCCAATGCTATTATAAATAATTACACTTTCTTTTATTTCTTTTAGTTTTGTAAAGAAATCAGTTATATCACTACTACTTGGATTTTCTTTTATCAAACAATATGACACATCATTTCCATAATATGTTAAATAATCTCTTAAACTCTCAACACAAGTCTTATCAAACTCATTTTTATATCCCAATATTATATTATGTCTGTAACGATGTTTGTAATGATTAACTACGAAAAATCGAGTATAACAACTATCAAAACCATAAACAACATTTGAGAGACAAGTAGATAACGGATGATTCACTATATTAAATATATATACTTCATTTTCTACAGCAATTTGATTAAGTTCATCAGGCATAATTACATTTATTCCAATAGAAGCAAAGATGATTTTAATACCCTTTTCTTTTACTTGTTTAACATTATCTAAAATATTATTTTTATCAATATTATCTACTTTCACATCCACTTCATAAGTGTTTGAATATTTACTACCAAATTTGGTTATCACTTCTTTTAAATCACTAGCTGATGAAGAAGTAGTTGTAAGAACAGCTATATCTTCACCCAAGGCAATATAAAAAGAACTTAATAACAATACAATATTAAATAATGTGTAACGCATTTTGAAATTTCATCAATTTTTTATACTTAAACTAAAGAGTTTATAGATTTTTTTGGTTTGTACCTTTTCTCGCATTTAAAATAGTTTCATGTTTCATCGAAAAAATAAGAAAATATATATATTAAAAAAATTATCACTAATGAAATGAATAATGTTTATTATAATAATTACTATTGTGATGATGATGATGAAAATTATTAGAATTTTGTGATTTTAAAGATTTATTGTTATTCTCATCTTCTTTTAATGCTTTCTTTCTTCTTCTATCTTCTTCATATTCTTCTCTAACTGTTCTCAACAACTTTTCATCAATTCTCTTACCCTAAGTGATAGATTATAAATTAATTGAAATACTCGAAATAAACTCGGTATTTGTTCTATATCTTGAAATGTACATTGATTATCCATTAGCCATTCCAATTGTTCAATATGATGAATCAAATAATCATGTATTTCTGGAGTTAATTCTTTAATTGATTCCTTATACTATTAAATATATATATATATACAGTAATATATTATACACCCAAACTAACCCATTTCATTGTTTCATCAATAGTGACAGTAACACAATTTTCAGTAATCAATCTATTTTAAATATAATATTATATATATACGTTGAATAAGGTTTTTTATCAGGTAATATTTTTATACATCTACTAACTTCCCTAAAATATTCATTATTTAATATATCATTATAAACACATCTCAATCTATCAGCAATATCATTTTCTTTCTGTATAGATGGAGGACAAACGAACTTAATATTTGGTTTAACCATATCAATACTATAACAAGTATATATATATATATATATATATACTTTTTTCTTATATTACCTTCACTTTGTCTTTCTTCTTTACTAATATCTACATTATTAACACGTCTGTGATGAGTAACAATTTCACTGTAGAACTCCAACGTATCTTCTAATCTTTCAGCCCAATGAACTCTTTTCTTTTGTTTCTTTGGTGATTCTTCTTCTTTCTTATTCGGCTTTGATATTGAAGGAAGTGATATTGGTTGTTTTTCTTCTACTTTCTCTGTTGATGCTACTGGTGATGGAATGCTATTATTATTATTATTTAGTATTTGTAATGATTGGACAATTAATGGATTTATTATATTATTTTCATTATTTTCATTATCATTTTCAACTCTTTGTTTTTTATTCATTTCATTATTTTCTATTTCATTGTTATTATTATTATCTTCAATTTTTCTTTTAGTTGGTTTGCTATTATCATCATTTGATTCTTTTGAAATTTTAATCCATTTATTTTTAATTTTTAATGCTAAATTCTTGTATGGACTATTATCATCACTGTATATTGATTTAATTATAACTTTTAAATCTTTGGCCTGCTTTATTTGTTCTTTTGTAACAGTTAAACTTTCACATACTTTAAGTATTTTTTTGATTAATCTTTTATTATTCGTTTCTTGAAAATGCTTTAACCAATTACCTAATTCTTTTAAAAGATTTAATTTTAGCATTTCATCAACTATTTCAGAGCTTGTCATTGGTAGGCTATTCAATAATAATTCTATTTGTGAGTGTGTCTAAAACATTACTAACGATTAAGTATACCAATTTAGATTGAAACATTTTAATTGCTGATTCAGCATTTATATATTTTGTATCATCCATGGTGCACTGCAAATAGGCTTCCTGAAATTCAAAATTTGATAATTCTGGTATAAAACTACGAAACATCTACATATATATATAAACTTGACTATACATCATATTCCTTTCTGTTGTTTTTTCTCAGTAAATACGGTTGAAAAAACTAGAGATTAACAAAAAATTATATACATCATGTAGCTCAGCTAATTGCCTAACATATTTACATAGTGTATATGACAAAAGAGTATTATAACTGTCTTGAAAATCCATTTTAAAAAAATGAAATTTGTTTCAAAATTATAGTCGTTTCATTCAAACAAAACTCAAGCCACATTTTTTATTTTTAAGTTTATTTTTCATTTTATTAATAATTAGATATAAAAGACTTAATATTATTAAGAATTATAAATGTAACAGTTAAAATCCTCATTGATAAACTTCACAATAAATCAGTAAATGAAATTAACAGAATTATTCAATTCCAATAATGAATAGAAGATTGATAATAGGTTAAAGAATTGATAGATCAGATTTAGCAAGTGTATATTCTTTACACTATTATTATAATCTTTTATAAGCGATAAAATCAAGGAATAAAGAAAAATGCGGCTTGATCAATGTTTGAAATAAAACGACTATATTTTGAAATAGAAAAAAACTCAATATAAAAACAATATAACTTTATATTAATATTATAAAATACACTTTCAAATACAAAATGAATCTGGATTGATTGAAGTACGATTGATTGAAGGAATAGTTAATAAATCATCCTCAACATATAGATTCAATGATGATTGTAACAATGAATCATTATTATTAACCATACTTATAGGAGCACATATATCCATACTAACATAAGGCAAACTAAAAACCGTAGGAGCTTGAATAAATCCAATCACATTCCTTTGATTATCACTATTCAAATAATTTGCAACTAATGTTGGTTTTATTCTTTTAATTGGTTTGTTTTGTATTGCACAATGTTTATTAACACATTTATTATAAGTAGCAGGGATAGTCCATCTATAATATAATCTAATAACATTATTATGATATGGTAAAGTGTTTAATAAATTATCGAAATTACTCAATTCTTTAGCGTTTTCATTCATTATTGTAAATACATAACCATTCAATCTATTCCATTTCTTTAACAAGTGATTAGTTACTGTTGATATTGGTTTATTACTTCCACATGTAATTTCTAATAGAGGATTATATAGACATTGTTCCATATAAGTTGAGGTTTGATTGTCAAATGGAATTAATTGAATTGTAGCTCTAAAACATACAGATGAAGCTGTTGTATTTCCTTCTATTTGTTGTTGTTGTTGTTGTTGTTGTGATGGTAATTGTGATATTGGTTGATTAGTTTGTTTTTGTGAAGATTCACTTACTGTTGGTATAATGAATGAAACGATATCATTCTGTATAAAAGCATGTGACGTATTGTTCTGTTTACTATTATCCTTTCTGTTTCTTGTTATTGTATTAGTGTTATTAGTTTTTTGTTGTATTAATGAGGTGGATTGTAGTGAAGCTTTACAATATTTCATTTTCTTTATCAATGCTTTTGAAAAGAATTTAGGATTCATATATCTCTTATTATTTGGTTTGACTGATTTTAATACATTATAGTAGCTCAATATTGCACGATGAATATACTATTAGATACATATAAGATAATATGATTTATACATTTTTCTCTTTTATTCTCAATTCTTCTGATATACATCCGTATTTTTGTAGCATTGTTGTGATCTTTGTAACCAGTCTGTAATAAAACTGTCTGACCTGATCTTTACTTCTTGAATTCATATTTATGCTTATAGCTTGAAAATCTTTATAATATTTCTTATATAAGTCGAAGAACTTAAATATTTCTGTTCTTGACCAATTATTTGTCTCTATTTCACTTTTAGAAGTAATATTCTTCTCAATCATGGCTTCACTACTAACAATAACTTTAGCTGAGTTTTTTGTATGAAATATATCATTCATTCTTTCATCGGGGGAAACTAAATCGCAAGTGTCGAGAATTGAAGAAGGTGATTTAGAGAGAACTATATTCATTATAATATAACATTGATACAGTCATTATATATAGATTTATCATTACCATTTGATTGTTTAGGACTTGATGGTTGTGATTGGTAGGAATTGAGTTGGTTTTCTTCTAAAAAATCCATATATGTGTCAGAACAATGTGTATTAAATAATAATATAAAGTTAAAATATCAAAAAAGCTGTGAAATTATTAGATAAATAAACCTAAATAATTTCGCGCCAAATTTGAATGAGGTTTAGTGTTTGAGGTTATAGTATATAATTTTTATACAGCATTATACTATATTCATATTTTATATCAATAAAAGTGTTTTTTGTATATTCCAAACTGTTTAAGTGTAAATTGATAAACATATAGCTTATCAAACACACAAAAGTGAATATTAAAAAATAATAATAAAATTTAATTTCCAAAATTAAGTTATTACACTTCCTAGAATGAATAGAGACTTAAAATATATACAGATGCTTTTCTAACAATTTCTGATTCTTCCAATTTCTTTATTTCGTTCTCTAATTTGTCTACTTGATTCATGAAATTCATTATATCAGTATTTGTTTCAACACCTAAACATCTGACAATAAAGCTAAATAACAGTAAATATTGATCTAAAATACTCCATTGGATCTGTTGGTCTTGGCACTTCTTCATAAAGTGCTAGAAGTACCTTATTAAACATATCGAACACTCCTTCATCATGAAGATACTTCCTAAACTCATTTTTTTCATCCTAATAATGTTAAATTTGAAAAAATACATTTGTTTGAGAGTTACTCATTTCAAAATCTTTAAAAACTGAAATATTCAAAACTTGTTTCAATCAAGCCTAATTTTTGATTTTTTTTTCATTATACGATGAGTGACTCAGATGATGTATTTGAAGAATCGTCCGATTCAGATGATAAACCAACAAGAAGCAAAAAACGTACTAGCAACTTAACAAACAACACCAGAAGGTATAATTGGTGTTAATTAACATGTTGATAGGAAAAAAGCAAAGTTTGTTTTATTATCTTATTTATATTTACTAAAAATAGGAGATATGATAGTGAAGATGAAGAAGATGATGATGATCTCAACCATGAGCTTAAAATATACGAAGAGACAGAGAATAAAAATAAACAAAGAGAAAAACAACGATTGAAGCAAAAATACAAGCAAAATATGGGAGAGTATTAGTTATTAGTTATAATTATGTAGAAATGATTATGAATCTGATCAAAACGAATCAGATGATGACATGGATGATATATATCTTTCACACAACACAACAACAACAACAGCAACCACTAAAAGAAACGAAGAAAAGAAACAAACAAATGAAATGAAAAAAGAGGTAAAAACAAAGCAAGAAGACCCACCAATAACATTAGATGAATTGAACAAATGTCGTATACCTCGTACATACCTTGAACAATGGTTATATGAACCATATTTTGATAAAGTAGTTACAAATGCATTTGTTAGATTATCAATTGGAACAGTTAAAGATACTGTATTTGATAGAAATTATTATATATATAGGGTGAAACAAAGTATAGGCTGTGTATTGTTGAGAATGTCTCTAGAAATTACAATAGATCATATCGTTTAGGTAATAGAACTACAAATGTTGTATATTTTAATATATATATATATTCATTCATATAGGGTTTATTATTAAGTTATGGTGATGCTAAAAGAGTATGGAGTATGGATAAGATTAGTAACAGTCGTATAACACAAACTGAATATGACAAATGGATTAAAATGATGAGAGAATGTAAATTACATATAATGACATCATCAGTATATATATTCTATTATTATTAATATTATATAATAGGAAGCAAGAGAAAAAGCTAAATCAATTATTCATACTATCAAAAACACAGTTCATAGTGCAGAAGTAGTCAATGAAATGGTTAAACAAATACAATCCAACGTATTTATATATATATTATCATTTATTAGTTTGCAAATGTAAGTAATTTAGCTAGTAAAAGAGATGAATTAGTTGCACTTTATAATACAGCCAAATTAGAAGGAAATGCAGCTCAAGAAGAACATATTCAGAGTCTATTAGATGAATTAGATGTATAAACATTGTTATTATTATTATGATAAAATAGAGTGAAGCTAAAAGAAGAAAGAAGAATGAATATAATAGACTTACTCAAGGAAGTTTATTGAAACAAATCAATGAAAAGCAACAGAAATCAAACAAAGAAACGTTAAGAAGACACCAAGAAGAGATGGAAAAGAGAGGTGAAGATATACATGATCCTTCAGGTAGAATTGACACTATTCCAACTAATATTTGGGCTGTTTCTATTAATAAAGATGAAGAGGAAGAAAAGAAGGAGGAAGAAGACAAAGCTAAAGTATTAATTCAATATATATATTTATTTATATATTTAGAAAGTTGAATTACCTGATTTGAATAAAAATGATACTCCTCCTCCTCAACAACTTGTTGTATCTCCAACTAAAGCTGCAAATGACGATAATATTGTTATTGATATTCCCTCTATTTCTCCAATAAATTCTGCTAATAGAACTGCTCCAATTCAGAGATTGATTGAACCACCTAAACTTCAAGGAAAAGTATGTTTATATTATTATATTGTATTAGAAAATGGGCTTAGAAGAATATAAAAAACTTAAATTACAAAAAAATAAAACTTAATAGATAATTGTTTTTTCTCATTGTTTATCTTTCATGTTTTGATTGGATTAACTTATGTCATGATTTTTATACTATTTATATCATATTACTGTGAGTACTTACATAAGATTTGATGTGTGAGAAAAATTATGCGTTTTAATATTTTTGGTTTATTAGAAGCTTTACTTTTACTCAATATCGTAGTATGTGATAAAGTAGCTATATTAACAACTGATACAAATTCTAAAACTGGTTTAGAAGAAGTGATAACCAAATTTGGTAGTAAATATTCAAACACTTATGAAGTGGATGTGAAAGTAGATAATATTGATAAAAATAATATTTTAGATAATGTTAAACAAGTAAAAGAAAAGGGTATTAAAATCATCTTTGCTTCTATTGGAATAAATGTAATTATGCCTGATGAACTTAATCAAATTGCTGTAGAAAATGAAGTATATATATTTAATATAGTGAATCATCCGTTATCTACTTGTCTCTCAAATGTTGTTTATGGTTTTGATAGTTGTTATACTCGATTTTTCGTAGTTAATCATTACAAACATCGTTACAGACATAATATAATATTGGGATATAAAAATGAGTTTGATAAGACTTGTGTTGAGAGTTTAAGAGATTATTTAACATATTATGGAAATGATGTGTCATATTGTTTGGTAAAAGAAAATCCAAGTAGTAGTGATATAACTGATTTCTTTACAAAACTAAAAGAAATAAAAGAAAGTGTAATTATTTATAATAGCATTGGAGATGCTACTGTTATTACTGAATTTGAAAGTCTGTTTACAAGTAATCCAAATTTTGAGATGATAACTTTTTCAATCCCAATAAATGAATTTAAGGATTATAATCCAATAAGTAAAGAGAATATGATAGCTAATATGTTATTAGTTGATACAACTGAAATGAGTAATGATTTAAACACTCCATCAACAACAGTAGATCCAACCTCAACAGTTCCAACAACTACACCACCTCCACCAACTCCATATTCTGATGAACAAGTTATTCTATATACAATATTGAAAATATTATCAAGCCAAAGAATCAACAATAAACTTGATTATGAACAAACTCGATTCAATTTCTATAATCAGAAATATGAAATTATCAGTAATTTATCAATATCGTTATTATCCAATCATCGATTAATAGGAAATATAAAAATCGGTTATGTAGATAGTGGTGATATGGTAATAAAAGAAGTAATAAAAGTTCCATTCAATGTACCAAGTAGTCAAGTGAATGGATTTCCATCCAATAAATATTGTAATTTAATAAAATCTGATAATTATTTAAGTGATGAAACCTATTTTATTGGTATAATAAGTAATACTAAAGGTGATTTAAGCTACTTTGATGGTTATACATTAGACAGTTTAGAGATAAGTATAGATGAATATTACTCGAAATCTTCAATTCTTGGAAAATCATTGATATCCATATACTTTGATGGATCAAAAGAATCATCAATCATCCAATCTGAGATTGATTCAAAGCTGAAAGAATATAATATAATCTGTATAGTAAATACACTAGAATATGGTAAATTGGAAGAGATAGTAAGTGAAAAATATAAATTTCCCTTTTTACATTTAGGAAGTGTAAGTGGTGATAATTGTAATGGAAATGTATTATACAGTCAACCAATGACTTATAATCTAATAACTCGAAGTTATCAAAATTTATTAAAGAAACATCAGAATGTTTTTATATTATATTCAAGTGAGAAGTCTTCAGTCAAAAGCTATGAGATAATTTCTTCATTTATAAAAGGTGAAAAGAATTTAAACTATAAAGGAAGTTATGAAATGAAAGATGTAAGTGAGACAAGTGGAAATAATGCTATCGACGAAATAAATACATATTGTAAAGGCAATTGTTTGATAATAAGTGTAATAGAAAGAGAATATAATTACTGGTTTTTCTATAAATATAATGAAACAATAACAATGAATAGTGTAGATTATCCAGTGTTGAGTTTAAGTTTAGATGAAATAATAGTTAATCATTATGAAAAAGAGATCTTTGAAAATGCAATAATAATGAATAGCTATATAAATAGTTATGAAAGTGAGAGTAGTAAATCTTTGAAAGAATCTTTAAAAGTATTTAGTGATGAACCAATATTAACCTCGACAATGTCTTTAAGTTATTCAATAATAAAACTATTTGTTGAAACAATCAATCTGATAGGTCAAGTGGATTTTAAATCATTTAAAGAATCACTTGAACATTCAATAAGTGAAAGTGCAGGAGGAAGAATCAGTTGGAATAATGAAGGATATTTAGAAAGTTATTTATTTATTGGTATAATAAAAAATGGAACAGCTGAATTAGAATCAAAATCTATCTATATTGATCAAAGTATGAGTTTTTCAGATATATATCGAAAATGTGATTGGTGTAATGGTAAAGAAATAAAGCAATCCTATTATATTGCTGTTTATATAAGAATATCAACAAAATATGATGATTTATATGACGATTTCTACAGTCAATATTTTTATGGAATGACAGCTGCAACAAACCGATTACATGGTGGAATAAATAATCATCGAATAATACCTCGAAGACCAATAATCCGAAGTTTATCTGAATTAACTAATTATATGGATCGTTATTATAATGATAGTGCAATTGTTGCCTTTTTTGGAAGTGAATCATATCTTTTTTTAAAATATATATAATTAATATATTAGAATAATTTCTTTAATATCAATTTCAGAAATGAAGAAAGAGAAATAATGAATAAATATTTGATAAGAGGAGATAAACTATTATTTGTAGTTAATCCAGGAGAAGGTGAAGAATGTTATAAGAATATAGTGACATTAAATCGAATTCCCAACCATTACAGTGATTTATTATTAGGTTATTTTTCTCAAGAAAGTGAAAATTGTGTAATAATCCATTTAGATACTAATTCAAGTAGATTAATCAGTTCCAATGTAAAGAAGAGTTCAGAAATAATAAAATCCATAACCTGTGTAGAAATTGAATTAAAGAATACTAGTTATGAGAGTATAAATGAAACAATAAATGAAATTCACTGTAATTACAGTAAAGTGTCAATATATACCATAATAAATGATAATATAATTGAATTTTTAGATTTAATGAATGAGAATGATATGAATCGAAAGAATTATAAAGTAATAATTCTAGATATAGTAGAAAACATAATAGATTGTAACAAAGGAGATAATAATCGATTCAATGATGTTTATTTTATTTCCAGTTATTCAAATCTTTTAGATAGTGGATCTAATTTTGCTTGGATGGAATTTATAGATTCTAATTCTGGGAAATCAAATGAAATGTGTAATGAGATAAGTTATGCAATGTTTAATTCATTATCAATTTTAAATTCAGTTATGCCATTGATAAATGATGAAAAGGAGTGAATCAATACTAAAAGAGTTATATCGAAATAAATATGATTTGCCAATAGGCTACAATTCGATTGAAAGTAATAATTTAATTGGAATAAAGATTTTCTTGAATCATTATATAAATAATGAATATGAAATAATATTATTACCTCGAAATGGTTTTAGATTACAAAATCAATATTCAATGGTATTTCGTGAAGATGATGATGAATATAAAAACGATTTTACAGTAAGTGATAAATTAATAAAAAGTTCTAATACAAGAGTAGGAATTTGGTTAAATGAAGATGATAAAGATGATCGAATCTATTACATTCTAAAACAATATGAAATATATATAAATTCAAATGGAGGATTTAAAGGAAATTCACTTCAATTGTCAGTTCGATATTGTTTAGATAATAGTGAAAAGTTAAGTGAGATGATAAACAATACTGATTATGAAATAATAATTAGTAATTGTAATAGAGAAATAATAGAAAGTCATAAAAGTGAAATAGAAGAACATAATGTTACTATTTTTTCAATTCGCCAAGAAGATTCAAATATATGTGATGATAAAATGTATATATATATATATATATATATTGTTTTGTTATATAATATTTAAATAGAATTCACTCATCCACATCTCCATCTCGAAGAATCTTACCATTAATAGAATATTTATTATCTGAATCTGTAACTAAGATAATCTTGATTTATCCAATTGGTTTTGAAGAAACATCTGATTATGAATTATTAAATAGTTCAATAAATGCATTAGGAGCGATAATCTCAAAAGAATATAAAGTAAATGAAACAGATATAGAAAATATAAAATCAAAAGTATCATCTGCAATTTCTTCAGTAAGAAAATACTTAAATGATGGTGGTATAATATTTAATTTCTTAGAAAGTGAAACAAGTAATATAATGTATGAAAAACTATTCAATATAATGAGTTATTTAAATCATAAAGAATATGAAAACAGTTTAGAAATCTCATCTAAATATCGAATAGTATCAAGAAAAATCGAAAATTTCAAGAAAGTTGATAAAAAATATCGAGAAGGTCATTATTGTGAGAGTTTATGTTATTTATCTGATGATAGTTTAATAAGTGAATTGAGAATGTCAACCTTTGGAAATGATAGTGTATTATCTGAAAGTGAATCAATTGGAATAGCCACAATCGAATATATAATAAATGGTTTAAAATCTGATATAAACTCAATTAATATATTGGAATATCTTCAATCTAATTCAATAAGTACATCTTTTGGAAAAATCTCAATCGGATCTGATAATTATGTAAATTTCCCAATGTCACTATTAACTAGTAAAGATGGTAAAATGGTAGAAAAAGTGATATTATATAAGAAATGGGATAGTGATACTTATCGTAGTAATTTTAATGAAATACTATCAAATCGAAAAGAATGTGATATAAAGAATAATAATAATAATAACAATAAAAACAAAATAGTAATATCATTAGTATTATTATATCCAAGTACTGGTTCATTTGCTTATCGTGGAGTGGATTTAATATCTAGTTATTTATCAACAATTGAATATTTAAACAAAGAAGAAAGTGGAAGTGGTTTATACTATAATCCAATAATATATGATAGTGGAGGTGATGTTGAAAGTATACGAAGATTTATTCATGAGATAAAATCTAAATATAAAACATTATTTGTCTTTGGTCTTTATGGTGATGAATTAAAAGATCAATTTTTGACTGATTTCGAAGAAGAAGGTTTAATATTATTTTATCCAACAGATTATGATGGTGATGATTGTAATAAGAATGTATTTTATACTGGAATTCCATTTCCAACAAAATATCCAGTAATATCTTGGATAGATTCTCATTTAGGTAAGACAATCTATGTAGTATATTCCGAAGGTGTAAGTTATAAAGAAATGGCAAATCAAGTAAATATGTGGTATAAAGAAAGAGGAATAAATGTGATAAGACTATTTCAAATTCCAATGATAAACTATAAAATGGAAGATATAGTTTCAACAATCACTAATGAGTTAAGTTCCGGTGTGATAATCTCCTTATTAGATGGTAAAGCAGCAACTGATTTTTTGATTGAAATGGATGAGAAAGGACATAAATATCCAACCTACAAGATAGTGAATTTCTTTATAAGATCAGTTGATTCTATAGCTATATCAAATCGTATAAATGGTCATTACATGTGTTTCAGTCATACAGATATAATAACTGAATTATATAAACCTGGAGATAAACTAACAGAAATATTTCAAACCACTTTTGCTCATTATACAACCGATGCCGAATTGTTACCAAGTGCAATAATATCGATTTTACTAGTTGATAATACTCTCAAATCATTAAATCTAAAAGTAGATGAAAATAATGCAAATACTATTCCTTATAGTTTTAATGATGTATTAGACAAACTGCATGAAGGAAATAGTATAAGTTATTTCCCTAAGATTCATACTGGTGTAAATCATCATGTTAGTTATTCATTTAGTTTGTATGAAATGTCATCTGATTCTACTAATGGTTATAATACAAAATCTGTTCTTAGTATAACAAGTGAATCAACAGCAAATGAATATAACAGTCATTATTTAAGTGAAGGAATATATCAATGTGATTGGATTCGAAATAATGAAAGTGGTAAAATAAGTGAAGAATATGTATTGGTTGGTTTGTTGATTTCAATAAGTGGAAGTACAAGTGAATTAGAATATACAGCAATTGATCCAATAGTTGGTGGAATAAAATCAATAAATGAGAATGGTGGATTAAATGGTTGTTTTGTTGATTATAAGATATTTGATACAGGAAGTAAATCTGAATTGGATGTAATAAAAGAAGCAATAAAGAATCCAAAGATAGTGACATTTATTGGTTGTTATTTGAACAAATGTAGAACAACTGTATCAAAATTCTTATTAGAATATGATAAATTATTGTGGTATCCAACAATATTTCAAGGCCAAGAATGTTCTTATAATGTATTTTACACCGGAGCAATACCAAATCAATTTATTGATCCAATAGTGACATATTTAGCATCAACTGTAGATGATTATTCAAAATCTCTATATTTTCTTGGTTATACTGGTGAATTTAGTGATGATATATTTAGAGTATTATCATTTAAATTGTCAGGTAGTTATGAAGTTCAAACATATTATGTAAATGATTTATCTCAACAGAATGATGTTTCAAAAACTATTACTCAAAATTATTTAGGTGGAACTATTATTACTACACTACCCGATATAGAATTAGCATCATTTTTAGAATATTTTGATCAATATGTGATTGATGGATCTGTGTTTAGATATATATGTTTAAATGCTGATAGGTCAATAATGAAATTAACTTCTCACACTGCTTCATATGAACTATTGTTAGTTGGTTCATATTTTGATGAAATGAATCCTGATTCTAAATTCCATAATGAAATATATGAATATACAGGAAGAACAAGTCATACAATGTATGGTGATTCAGTTTATATAGCATTACAGTTTTGGTCTAAAGCTGTGAATGCATCTCATAGTTTTAATGAATTAGATTATATTCCACATATGTATTTATCAACAGTTGAAAGTGGAAGTGGAAAAGTAGAAATGAATAACAACCATTATACATCATTATTTTTCTATATAGCAAGATGGAAAAGGAATAGTGAAGAGATGGAAATAGTATCTTCTCAATCTGTTACTCAAACTCCAATGGCATGGAATTGGGATATAGAAAGTACACATGGTTATATATGTAATTATAATGATAGTTCAATAGGTGAAAAGAAACAGATAAAAGCATTAGATGTTTTACTTGTAATATCTAACAGTGGTGGAAGTAGATCTTTATATACTGGTTTACAAACAATAATTAATTTAGCAATGAATGAAGTGACTGAAAAATATAAAGGAGGATTATTAAATCGAGAATTCTTTCTTACAGTGGTTGATGATGAATCAGATAATGACATCTGTGTAGATAAAGTGAAAGAAACGCTTAAAACCTTAAATCCAGATGTGATATTTACTACTTCAACTTCTGATTGTGTTAAATCATTTTTTGCCTTCAATGGCTCATCTTGCTATTCCGTTATTCCGAATAAACTATGCAGGAGGAGAATTATGTGAAGAAAATGTGTTTATATCAAGTAAAGAACCAAGTGTGCTTGATCGAATAGTGGATATTTATTATGATATCAATGATGAATCTAAATGTAATTTCCATATAATTGGAACAACTGATGCTTATAGTAAAAAGGCAGTTGAATATTTAACAAAATATTTAGAATTTAAATCTGCTACTTTGTTATTATCTAAAACAGTTGATCCAGGTTTAACTGATTTTAATGAAATTATGAATGATATAGTTGAATCTTCTCCAAATGGTGGAACAATAATCTTTTTTGGAAGTAAAGAGAATCATCTTGGTTTATCAAAAGCATTTTCTGATAATAATGTTGATTTATCAAAGATTCATTTGATTAGTTATACAACAGGTGAAAATATGATAGGAACAAATGTGAATGAATTTTATTCTTCTCAAGCTTTCTTCAGTGCTTTAGAAACCAGTAAAAGTAAAGAATTTGTTTCAAAAGTAAAAGCATATACAAGTGATCCAATCTCTGAATTAATGGAATCTACATATGTGATATTTAATATTTGGGCTGAAGCAGTAGAAGAAGCAGGAAGTACAAATCTAAGTATGATAAATAAATACATTTATAATCGAGAATTTGATTCTCCTGAAGGAAAAGTGAGTTTAAAGCCAAGTAATTACTTATCTCATTTCTTATCATTTGCATTATTTAAAGACAATAAATTTACAATTGAATATACTTCTAGTTCTGAGATAGTTCCTGTTGTTTATAAGAAGTTTGTAAATGATGGAACATATCTTTGTGATTTTGCTGATAAAACAATTGGATCTCATCATAAAGATCAAACAGTGACAATAGGAGTAATAAATTCTTTGACAGGAACATTCAGTGTAACTGAAAGAGCTTTATCTGATGGAATAATATTAGCAGCAAATGAAATAAATACAAATGGTGGAGTGTTGGGAAGAAAAATCTTATTAGAAGTGAGAGATCCTGAATCGAATTTAGAAAAATATGTAAGTCAATCTAAAGATTTGTGTCGATTAGATGAAGTAGTAGCTGTATTTGGTAATGGAAGATATAAGAATCTAATGAATATGTATAAGACATTTGAGCAATATAAAAAGCCTTATTTTTATCCAGGAGTAACAGCAACCGAAGTATGTAGTGGTTATACTTTTGTAAGTCAATCCACAACAAGTCAAATAGTTCGATCATTTGAAAAATATGTTTATCCATATTATAAATCATTCATATTAGTGATGGATATAAGTAATTCATTTTCTGTAGTTCTTTGTAAAGCCACAATTCCAAGTATTGAAAGAATAAATGGGAAGATATATGGACCATATAATTATACTGATTTAGATCCATTATACAATTTAGGAATGGAAATAATCAGTAAAAGTGCAATAATTCATGTATCTGGAGCAGATGCCGAGAATCCAATATATACTTATTACTGTTCTCATGGAATAACAGGTAAAACAGCTCATATTTATAGTGCAACATTAGATTCTCGAATAGTGTCATCACTTGATTTTAGTTGTATGGCTGGAGTATCAGTAGTAACAACATTTATTCAAGAAATGGGTGATGCAAGTTCTGATTCATTAACTTATCTAGCAGCTGCAGAGACATTTGTAACAGCAGTGAAGAATAGTTTTGGAAATAAAGTGATAATCTCAGCTGCAATGGAAGCTGCTTATACAGCTGTGAAACTATGGGCAGATGTAGTAACAAACACTTATTCCTTTGATACTGAATCTCTTCGATCTACAATATATGGTTATACATATGATAGTCCAACTGGTTTATTGGAAATGAATACTAATGGAATAGCCAATCGAATCATGTTTTTAGCTGAAGTGACTGAAGAAGGTAAATTTCGAATAACTGAATCTGCTTCAAAACCAGTTCAATCTGAAGCATATGATCAATTAATAGAAGGAAATGCAGGATATACATGTGATTGGACAGATAAAGGAGATTATTATTTATTAAAGAATATGAAAGTAATATTTATTCATGAAGAGAAGAATCGAGAGAGAGAATTGATATTACAGAATTATGAATCTTATATGATTCAAGATATAAACTATAACAAACTGAATGGTTATTTTATAATTCCAGTGTTTATATATGGTAGTAATGCTGAAGAATTCCATGAGAGATTAAGTCC